>JAEQBH010005903.1:0-82425 GCA_016808115.1 Tetrastigma voinierianum | reverse complement strand
TAAATACTAACAACTATATAGTATTTAACAATATATTGGTGGTTAAAAAATATTTGCTTCAAAAAAAAATGAGGTTAAAAAATAAATATTTCTTACAAAATTGAATTATATTAAATTTTTATATTTATAATAAATAAAGTGTATATATATATATATATATAATATATATATATATATATATATATATATATATATATATATATATATATATATAAAATATGATATAATCAAATATACAAATTATTAATATTTTTCTTAAACATTTTAAATATTAAATATAGCCACACCTATGGCACATGTTTTTGTAGTAAACCTCTCTTTTTTGTGTTAGTATATGATTGGGTTCATAAAATAGGCGCAGACAGCTCATGAGCCTAAGGCGTAGGCAATTTCAGGTGGCATGTTTCTATAGCCTTATTCGCCAGACCAAATTCATTCGCAGAGCAGTACTTTCTAAATGACCAAAAGTTCATATTACGTAAATCCAAATCAAATCTCCTTGTAGGGAAGTAAGATAGTCTAATAGCAATTCACTAATTATCGCTTATTAATAATGATGATGGAGACGAAAAATCCATCATTTAATGAAAGAGAATCCTTATCATCATCCAATTAGGAAAAACATATAATATAAATACCAAACTACCTCATCGGTGAAAAGTGCACAGAACATTCGCTCTCTAAATAGTTGATATTTTCTCTCCACATGAAATAACTAATTTAAGCATCGGGTAATGACGGACGAAGCCGTCGATCATTGCACTTGTTGTGCGGGAAGTGCGGCGTGAATTTATAGCGAACCGGCCCGGCGAGTTCGATTCAGGTCGGCGATTTGGCTGCTCGGGCTAATTAGATTGAAAAATGTATCGCCGATGATGATGCCTTTTCGGCGAGTGGGCGTGTGGGGTGGATTGGCGGTTGTCGTTGTGGTACGGGATCGCGGCGTCTGGATTATCTGAAGTATTTGGCGGGATCGCGGCCTTCAGCGATCTACGAACTTCTGGGCGTACTCTACGCAAGAACAAAAAAAAGAGAAGAAGAAAGAAGTGAGGGAGGCAAAATGGTAGCTCAGAATGCTGAAATCGGACCTAACTAGAGAAAGAGAGGCTGTAGCAGAGAAGCGAATACATTACATATGAGTATGCGTGTGTGTGTAAGGAGAATGTTGGTGACTGCCTTCCGCGATGGGATGGCACCGTGTTATATTGAGACTCAAACCCGGATTGGATGGTAATTAGAAGTCAACTTCCTATTGGATGGAACTTTCTTATTTTGGTCCATATCGGATGGAGAACTTGGATATAGAAAAGCGGTTAACTTGAATGGTCTTCTTCTTTTATAGAAGATGTCAATGCGATGATTGTGTTATCCTTTCTTTCCCTTATGGTGGGATATGGGAATAAATAAAGTATATCTTTTCTATTTTACGTTGGATGAGATGTCGAGGCTTATTGGACGGTTATGGTTTCGGCCAGTCTCCCGATTCGGTTTTGGGCTCAGTGAGAGCGGGACCTCTACCTTCGGGGTTGACATAAGGGGGCTGGGTTTGATGTAGACTGCCATTTCCCACGGACTTAGGGGCGGATCTTTGGCCTATTTTTCGCCCCATGGATTGCCCCGACCCATGTCACGGGCCGCGTGTGTAGGGGCTGTGGCTCTCTCCCACTGTTTAGTCTGCTATTCCCACGCGTCAGTTCGAAAAGAGCACTAGAATGATTGATGTAGTGGCTAGCAGCGGGTTGTGACATTTCATGTCTCCTTGACTTCCCTCAGTCTCTTTAAGTAGGCCCTATATCTCGAGTTTTTTCGATCTTGATGGCTGGCTTTATTCCTAGTGCAAATGCACTTCTTTTTCATGTGGGGTCCTTTTTGGTTGATAGGTCGAGGCTAAGGGTTTGTTGTTGTAGCTCTCGTCAGTGCTGTTTTGTAGCCCGTCATGGGTCCAGTAGCTTTCTTCTTTGTGTCGGCGTGATGACTCTTACGGTGATCACCAGGATCCTAGGCAAGGCTGGGGGTGTTGCTTTGTTTGTGGTCGTTTGGCCTCGACACCACTCTACAGCGCCTCCAATCCGTTAGATAAGGGTAAAAGGGAGTGAGCACGTCGAAATGCGAGAGGGTCGGATTTCATCAATCTTTGCCTTGGCATCGCGTGAGCGTGGGACCTAAGCGAGTTGGCCCTTTATATGGGACCATTTTTGTGATCGGCTATCGACCTCCTCCCAGGTGTCAGAGATAATGGGTCCGGATGTTACGACTCTTTATACGTCTCAGGTGCACAGGATGGTCACCGCTTCTTTGGGCGCCTTTGGCGATGTATCGTTTTCCCACTGCACCTTCATGAGGGTTACGCAGCATTTCAACATTTGTCCTTCCCGTGGCTCCCGATGGGTGGAATTTTGGTAGGCCTTTTGGTCTTTTGAGGATAGGGTTCGTCATGCATAGCTGCAAGCTCGCCGTCTTTCATTCAATAGCTACTCAGGGCTTCATTTCTTCTCCAAGCTCTTGGAGCTCCTGCGGTAATCTCGAGCCTACCTTCTTCACATAGGTCTTGGAAGGGCGGTATTTCTTCGTGACGGTCGTTCTGGGAGTACAATCTTCGGCCAGGGACGACTACCTAGTTGTTACCCTGACCTGGCATACCGATAATCTTATTAGTATTTGCTTTCTGTTTTTAGCGTGGTATGCGAAGATGGTTGAGCGTTTACGGTCTTACACTTCTCGTGTTTCTCGGGTGCTCGTTTTTGACCTTAGCCGAGGAAGACAACGTCATGCTTCCCGGCGTTGACGGAATGTGCGGCTATCCACTTATCAGGAGTTGATAAAGTCGCATTCTGGTCCATCTAGTCAGATGTCAGTATGATCCTGCTTTCTGAGCCCTGCTTTTCCAACACCACCTTGAGGTTTCACTTTGGACCCTCTTCTTTTGCTCCTGCTCAGAAATTTGCAGTTCATTTGAGGCGCTAACTCCAGGAGGCCGCCGGCGTGAAAGGAAAAATCACAAATCTGAGAGGATGGCGGGTTTTGGCGGATTCGAAATTGGGGCGCCTCCCAGGCTTCCACGTCGGCTGGGCGGCGTTGTCACCATTGGCTGATGCTTTCTTGGGTTTGTCTCCTGCTCTTCCAGCTTTGTTTGGAGCGGAGAATCCTCTGGAGTGAAGAGGCCCAGTCGACGTAGCTGGCCAGTATCACATGTGTAGTATTGATCCTTCTAAAGGCGTTGGGTTGCCTCCTCGAGGGGTGTGGGGCAGAAAAGAAAGGAGTGAAAATAAGGGACTAATAATGCCCGGGTTCTTTGCTCCGATGCGAACTGAGGCGGCTGTTGTTTCTTCTATTGTCGAGTTCGACCTTGGGAGGTCAAAGGGCTTTAGTTGATGAGCTTTTGGCTTTATTTATCGGATCACATGGTAAGTCTCTAATCACAGTTTATCACCATTGTTTTTAACGTCGATCTTGACTTTGTGTTTGATATGCGGGGTTGCTACTCATTTGGAAAGTGCAGTAGAAAGTAAATTAAATGAGAAGCACGTAAAGATCGCTTCGCGACTGCAAGGCGAAGTTTGCCGCGCTCCGCAGCCAAGGCGGCGAAATTTGCGAGGCCCGCTGCGACCTTTGGCCCGAAGATGCGGGTGACCGTCGACTTGAAAGCACGCCGTCGGCTCGTCTTTCGGTGAGGCGAAATATGAGGTTAAATAACCGGCAGCGGTGGCCGTGGGAGCTTGAGGTTCGAACAATCGATCATGAAGTAACGGATTGAGCTCGGGAGGGGCCAGCATTGCCAGTCTGACCAGTGGTTAGGGTTTAGGCGCCGTCACCTCGGCGAAGCTGCGAGATCTTGAATGGAATGCGTGATAGCGACCTTGAAACACAACTTGGCGCCCGTCGCGAAGCTTCGATGGTAAGTGCTGTTAGGGTGCTGTCCTTGAGTCTTCGGCTGCGGTCGTCGGAGCAAACGAGAAATCTTTGCGGTTGCGTGCCGATCTTCATCGTGAAGGATAGTATGGTTTACCTGAGAGGGATGAGGTTATTAGGCTAACGGGATCGGTACACAGGTGCTGATTGGGCTTCACGGGTGGCTGGCTTTTCAAAGGAAAGCGAGTTTCTCGTCTATCTAACACAGATCTCGACTTTGATCTTCTAGTGGCGGGGGAGCGGGGAATCTACCTCATAAATTATTCGAGGCTCGGCACTCTGTTGAAATTGTTCCCATTCCTCGTCATCGCCCATCTGGCTCGTGACTTTAGGGACGATCTCGACCCTTTATCTCCCTTAACTCTTCTTCTCCTTTTTTTTTTTTTGTATATATTTACTCATTTTGCAGACTGGGCACGGGATTCATGTAACTCTCTTTACCGATAAATACATATTTTTATTTATAATTCGCATTCTTGTTGGGATACATATGTATTTTCCTTAGCAGAATCACATTCTAAGCGATGATTCGGTTAGGAACTAACCGGTGGTACTTCACCTCTTAGGGTTTCGTATGCCATTTAGCTCGAATGTCGGCAAAGGCTTCCGTCAGCGATTGCGAGGAACTTCGTTCACGTGGTGCGAGGGATAGCTACGTCAGTATAGTGAGAGGCGGTGCTTGCGAGTGAAATGAATGAAAATGACTTGTCGATGAGTGGATTGAGCAGGGGCTTAGCCCATGTAGACCAGGCGGGCGGTGGTAAGCGCATAGTTGAATAGGCACGTCCACGTTGGTGCGATGAGAAGAGCTCGTCGGAATGAACCAATGGGCCGAACTCGTCCATCTTTGTTGATGGAAGAGCCGTCGATGCTAAATTGTGAAGTAGGAGCTCGTCGTCTTGGCCGATAGGGAGAGCTCGTCAAAATGAATAGTGGATTAGAGCTCGTCCGTAACTGGTGATGGAAGGCTCGTCAGTAAGTAATGAAGTAGGAGCTCGTCATCTTGTGATGGAAGAGCTCGTCGATGTAGGTGTTGGAGTAGGGCTGGGTCATCGCGGTGATGGAGGCTGTCGATATGAATGGTAGTTAGGCTAGATCGTGTTGGTGATGGGAGGAAGGGGCCTGGTCGATGTAGAGTGATGGGGAGCTGAATAAGTGGCGTGTGGGGAGGAGCTGTCGGAATGAATGATGGGTTGAAGCGCATTAAATGCGGGTGATGGGAAGGAGCTCGTCAGTGGTGTGAAGTGGGGGCTCGTCCGGTGTGATGGGAGGCTCATCGGTGTAAGTGTGAAGTAAGAGACCTCGTCCATCTTGATAGGGAGCTCGTCGAATGGATAGTCGATTAGAGCGCTCAAATATCTTGGTGATGGGAAGAGCTCGTCGATGTAATTAATGAAGTGGAAGCCGTCCATCTTTGTGATGGAGAGCTCGTGTCGTAAATTTTCAAGTAGAACTCATCCATCTTGCGACTATAGGAAGAGCTATCGTCGAAGGAATGAATAATGGAGTGAAACTTGTCCATCTTGACCGATAGGAAGGCTTCGTCAATGTAAACAGATGGGCTCTGTGGCCCCAGGCGTTGGTGGCGTTCGGTAGAAATGGATGAAGTGCCGACTCATTTGGCGGCGTGGCATGTGTTGAGCGAATGACCTCGTCGAGTGAAGCGGCGGGGCTCATGGCGCGGTGTAGTGGCGTTCGGCGAAATGGGTTGGCCGAGCTCTGGCACCCAGGCGGTGGCACGTGTTGAGTAGGCGACCTCGTCGAGTGAAGGCAAGCGACGGTGGCGCGGTGGCCTTGGTGGCGTTCGGTAGAAATGGGTTGATCGACTCTTGCAGGCGGCGTGGCCCCGGTAATCACCTCGTCGGAGGTGACGGCGGGGCTCATGGCGCGGTGACGCGGTGGCGTTCCGTGAAATGGGTTGATCGACTCGTTTGAGCGTGCTTTGTGTTGGTAGATCACCTCGTCGAGGAGTGAGCGCGAAGGGCTCGGCGGTGGCGTGGTGGCGTTCGGTCGAAATGGGTTGATCGACACGTTTGAGCGGCGTGGCTTTGTGTTGGTAGATCGCTCGTCGAGGAGCACGGGGCTCATGGTGCGTGGCGCGGTAGCGTTCGGTAGAAATGGGTTGATCGACTCGTTTTGGCGGCGTGGCACCGAGCAGTTTACGTGTGATGAGCGCCACATGAAGGCAGCTTCGTGTGACTTTCTTTGTTCGAAACGCTGTGAGCGCCGTGAGGAAACGCCGGTGTTAATTTGAGTTTGAAAAGGTGCGAGCGCCATTATCTTGGAGAATTTGGAGCGGTTGCGTGAGCTTCAGGGCGGCAATACGCGTATAAATAGTTATTCAGTTGTCCTGCATCATGCCCTTTTTGGAGATTCTTCTTTTTATAATATGTGGATGGAGTTCGCACGAGGATGTGGATATTCGAAGTTTAAGGTGTCTGCTGGGTTCTCGGCCTTCCCTGATCGACTTTTGGATCTTCGTTTGTTGGGTTATGTTTTCCTAGTCTCCTTTTTATGAGGAGTCAATGTTATTCCCTAGCTTTTGTGGCTAGGAGTGCCGGAAGGCGGCCTTGACTCATTGTTGCTCTTTTCTGGATTTTCTGCTGTCTTCTTCCTCATACTTTCTCATCTCTTTTATTTTCTTTTCTTTTTCTTTTCCATAGCTTTCTCATCTGCTTCTTTCTTTCTTCTTTCTGTCTTTCTCCTTTGTTCCCTCTCTTTTCCTCTTTTCTTTCTCCTTCTTCTTCATCTTACGCACTCCACATTTCCTTACCTTACCTTTTTTTTTTTTTTTTTTTTTTTTTTTTTTTGGCATGCTGTCTTTGTGTGCTATTCAAGATGTAAGGGATGATCATTGTTTGCAATCCAATTATTACTCGGAATTGTAATATAATTTATGTCAATTATAATTTATTTGTAATAAAGAAAACCTTTCTTCATGAATTTTCCTATCATGCTTCATACGATTTCATATATTTGAAGCGTATGAAATGTTGACATCGTGATTAACAAATGTTCGACTTACTTATGCACTAGTGCACTGACCCCAGCGCTTATTGGTAAACGTTTGAGATGTTGCATTCCACGTATCACTTGAATTTTCCCTCTCTTACGTTTTGGGTTACGTGTTGCACAGTGGCGACTCGTGTTATGATGTAAGGACCTTCCCGGTTGGGGCGGCTTTCCATCATTTAGTTTTCCTTCTTGGGAGTTTCTTTAAGACTAAGTCGCACAGGATGTATGGCGCCGGGCTGACCGCTGATTGTAATACTAACATTTCCTTTGATATTCCTGGCGTCTTTGAACCTGCTCGGCGTTTTCTGAAATACAGGAGTTCTAAGTTCGAGCGAAAGGGCTCGTGGTTGTGCTCCTCGATGCTAACTCAATGTCTGGGGGATTTTGTCGGGCTTCTCGGGGCGACCGCCTCGAGTGCCAAAGCTAAAAGCGAAGGAGGTTTCCACACAGTAATTGTCTTTTGTATTGATGCAGCCAGGCGCGGCCTCGAGTATTACGATTCCCTTTGTAGTGCTGACTTGGTGACGGCTTTAAGGGTCACGATGGTGACTCGGCATCAGTTCATTGCGCGGGTGTCTTGGGGATGAGTAATAATTTTTAATTTCAAGCTCGGCGCAAAAGTCTCTAAAATTTCAGCCGTTGTCGGCGTTTTTCCATTGTCGATACCGGGGCTCTCGGGGATGCAGGCGCGAATGATGGCTCGCCACACCAAAAATTCGTATCTTTTGCTCGTGATTGTAGCTAAGAGCTCGTGACTTTTGCCCATTTGGTGGTAATCTCTTTGATGATTATGAATTTGCCTTTGTCTTTCCTTTCCGGTGGGCGGGGGTCCCGATATGTCGAACCCGTTGTTAGATTAGCGAGGAGCTTGCCGAAGTGACGATCGGTGGTTACGATGGGGCGTGAGATCTTGGCGTGCTCACGAGTCTCTTGCATTTGTTGACTGGTCGTTCTGTCCTTGAGTATAGTTGGCGATGGTATCCTGTCTGAAGACCTTCCCAGATAATGCAGAGCTCTATGTGATTCGCGTATGCCCTCGTGTATACTCTTATAGCAGTACCGGTGTCTTCTTTCTGCGCGATGCCATTTCGGGGAAAGGTGTGAAGAAGTCATAAACATGCCAAAACCGCTTTGTGGTTGGTAAATCACGGAAGAAAGATCTCACTCTTATCTTAGCGGCTCTTTTCGGTCATCCGTGGGGTTAGTCGTTAATGTAATCCCAATTGGGTCCATCAGTCGGCTTGGATCTATTGAGGCGATCATCATGCTATAAAGGTCGATAGGGTTACGCTGAAGTATTCGACAGTGACATCTTGAGGTCTTCACGGCGTGGCTAGCTTTGCGGCGTCGGCTAGAATTCTACGCCTGGGGACATGTGTTACATGGACACAGGCTGATTCTTTGATGAAGTCGCAGACATACGGAATCGAGAGGATCATTCTCTCGCTTTGGCCTCATATGTGTCTTCTATCTGTTTAACACCGGTTATGAGGGCAGACCTCTAAGCGATCAACCTCTATGTGAATAGGCAAGGTTGAGGCTCTTGTAATGACCTCGTATTGGCTTCATTGTTGGATGTTGAGATCAGGCAGAGTGCATATTCAATGTCTCTATTCATACCGGAGAGGTTAGGATGAGACCTGCTCCACTCCCTTAGGCGTTTGAGCTCCATCTACAAAAACTTCCAGAGTGAAGTGGTACCTTAGGTACCGTGTCGGTTCTGATGCAAATTCCATGACAAAGTACGCGGTTTGTCTTTGCTGGCGATTTTAAACTTATATCGATGTCGAAACTAAGCAGTTACGTAGCCCGCTTCATTAGTACGCTGAGGTCTGGTTTGTCCGTGCTACTTCATTAGGTATTCGGTTGGGACTTATGGTATGAGCTTGGAAATGGTAGTGGAACTTAGAAGCGTATTACGAGGCAAGTGGTACCATTTCGGGTATCTTTCTCTGCTCACTCTCGAGGGCTCATTCATGATGTATGGGATCTTTGAATCAGTTCTTTATCTCTAGAGGGCGTGACCCGGTTGAAAAAGTTCGACAAACTAAGTACAAGGTGGAGTTCCCCTCGGCGGAGGCTTACTAGGGACGGGAGAACCAGGCATATGTCTTATTGATGAGAACACTTCTCGCGCCGTATCCCATTGAAAGGCTTTCTTAGACACGGAAGGGTGCATCTATCTTGCTACGGACGAAGCGACGAAGCATTTATCTCCACGTCGGTCGTTGTCTTCTTTTATTTCGGCGTGACGGCATGAGTAATGCCTTTATTTGTAAGTTTTAGCCCGATTCCACAGCGATTGACTATGAAACTGAAATTTTCGGTGACACTGCGAAAGCTGTTCATTTATTTGGGTTCATTCATGGCAATATAGTTTCATCTGGAGCATATAGAGAGATGACGATGTGGGTATCGGCGTTAGTGGACTTAACCGGTATGTCGTGTGTATGCTTCATAGTGGTGCCGCTATCTGCTTTTGGAACATCCGGTTACTAGTCTCGGTAGGTCGCTCCGCATTCTTGACGGCTTGACATACTTTCGATAACAATAGGTCCCTTGTCTTTGTAATGACGAGGTCTTTTCTTGGTCTTGGGGGTCCATGCGGATCTGGTTGTACCGGAGAAGGCATCCATGGAAACTAAGAAGTTCATGGCGACTGCGTAGCATCCACGATGAGATCGATTCTCGGTAAAGGGAAACGTCGGCTACAGACGAAACTTTGTTATCGATGAAGTCGATATAAATTAAATATTCTTAGTTTGCTTTTAACGAGTCTGGCGTTTTACCCGACCACCGGGGTATTCACTTCCACGTCGCTCACACGCTTGGAGGAGTTTGCCAACCTCTTCATTGATGGCTTTTGCCTTTTAAGTGTAAGCTCCTATGGCACCTACCCTTGTGGTTTGAAGGATGGGTTGGTGTTGATTTATGTGTGATCGGCTGCGAGGTGATTCTCATATCATTTGCTTCCATGCGAACATCCTTGATGCCTTTAAAGCTGCGAGGCGCTTGAATTTGTTAATTTGGGCCGATGTGGCGAATGTTCGAGTCGTCATCCGGGGAGCAGTTCGAGTTCCCTCGAAGAAGGTTGGTCGGGTTAGCACCTCGTTGCGCATGTGATCTCTACCGTCCGTATTAACGTTGGCCGACCGCTCTACGTTTGACCGGAGGCGCCCATAGCACTCCAGCCACCCGATCTCACCTCGAACCATCACTGACCAGTAGATGGTTGAATTTGATAACCAGTAATCACGTGGAGGATGGCTTTATTAACGTTAAAGAGATGGCCTCCCCCAATAACATGTTATGAGATGGGCGTCTGATAGAAATCTCGTCATCGTCGCTTAGCTGGAGGTTCTCGAAGTGAAGTACCGAGTTGAATTGAGCACAGAGCGACACCTTTCCAAAATCTCGCGAGATGCGTGTTGACGAGTTTCAGCTTCCCTCCACGCCCGTTTAGAGCGAAGGCGAAAATGATGTCGGCGGAACTTCCATTGTCGATTAAAACCCGATGGTATTGTGTTGACTCGATCGCGCGAACCACCAATGGGTCGTCGTAGAGTCTGCGATAATATTCGGATAAGTCGGAAGAAGCGTGATGGTTGTGTACAGTCGGTAGTTTAGATCTTGTTTAGCCATTTCCCCGTCTCGGCGACGATCTTTGCGTAGTGAGAAACTTCCGGTGGAACTTCAGATTCTCATCCTCCTGCGAATCCTCTTGGGGTGTGGATTTCCCGAGGGGTTCTGCGGGTCTTTGCAGTCGTCGTTTGTCGAGGGCGGTGGGTTCTGGCGGTCTGACTGGAGCTTGATTCTAGGCACGATTTTGGAAGCGATTAAGGCGATTACGGGCGATTTTGGGCTTGATTTCTGGAGATATGAAGCCGGGGCTCCTCGTTGTATTAAATTTTCCCCATTTCTTTCCTTGATTGTATCTGATTGTCGGTGCGATGCCCATAGTCCCCATGAAGCTTCATAGCGCAGTGTTGTCTCATGACCGGGATCGTTTCATCTGAGTTGGCATACTCGAAGCTGCTCGTTCAGGTACTTCATGTGTAAGATTTGTGACCACTTGAGGTACGCTAGTGGATGGAAGCGGCTGCGGTGAAATCGTCGTCGTCTTTTCGATTGTGGTGGGGCCCCGGTCGGTCTCTGTCCCAGCCTTTTTGGAGATCGTTCACGATCTCTGGAGAGCTTCTCTGGTGATCTCACCTTTCTTGAGGGCTCGTCGTCGCCCGTTTGTGCATTTGTACTTTTCCTTTATGAATTGGGCCAGTTCTCCACTCTTGGATATGAGCTTCCTGCCCAGTTTATGTACTTCTCAGCTTTAGCGATGCCGGCCATACTGCGAGGATTTTGAGATGGAAACATTGGGTGCCATTGCACTCCGGCCCAGCGATGAGCGGTGATGTGAGCTTTTCATCGGGCGGATCTATCTTGAAGTTCGGCATTGAACCTTTGCGTATGACTTGAGGCTTTCTGCGAGGCCTTGTTTGGCCAGTGTGGTTGTGCTTCGGCTTTACGTGTTCTGGCTCCGATGAAGTGGGAGACGAATGCGATGGATAGCTCTCGGAACGAAGAGATTGATGAAGGAGGATTACATTAAACCCCGGGCTGGCGGGCCTTTTAACGTGGTAGCGAAAGCCTGCCGGCGCCTGGTCTTGATACCATGCAACTCCATCCCGGTTCTTGTAAGTGTTAGATGGTCATTAAGGGTCTTTGGCTCGTCGAAGACTTCCACTGCGGCGTGTTCGGGAGCGGGTAGCATTAATATTCGGTATGAAGAGGTGATTGAGTTTGTTGTACGAAGTATCCGTAGTATCACAAGTGATCCTTTAACTACCTATTCATCGGTGATTTCTGCTTTGAAGATTACCTAAACCTCTGCTCCCGTGATTGCTCTTGGAGTTGCGGGTGGGGGATAGAGGTTCTCTGCTCGGCTTTGTCTTCCAAGGATGGCTCTCGAGAGCTAACAACTCGTGCCCTGGCGATTGGATTCACATACGCCCGACATCTCGAGAGATTACCGCTATTTGTGTCGGTCTTCGATGGGGGGAATGTGAGCCTTCTGGGCAGTCGAGGCTCCGCTGATGTTGCATGTGTCGGTGTTCTTCCTCTACCAGGGCGTTGATTGACGAGGCGGAGGGCTTCCACTTCGTTCGTGTTGGCCCGCGTTGCCTCCACCGTCCCGAGGGGCCTATTGTCCGCATTCCCTGGTGGATCCTGCATCCTTGGTGGATTGGCGTTACTCCTGCTTGTGTTAAGTGATACCATGATGGCAGAAATCATTTATATTTGTCAGAGGCGCCGTTCCCGACGACCTTGACGGTGATGCCTTTTCCAGCGGAGCGGGAGCGCGGAGCATGTGGGGTGGTAGGACGGAGATCGTTGTGAAGGAGGGGATGCGATGCAGTTATGCGGGTGGCGGGATCGCGACAACGCTAATCTCTGAGACTGCGGGCGTAGCACTCCTGCAAGAACAAAGGAGTGGTGACAGAGCATGCAGTGGCGCTCCGATGCCCTAAGTCGGTTCTTTGCGAGAGAAAAGTGCCCAGAGTGAATCGACGCATGGTATGCGTGTGTGTGTAAGAATGTTGGGCGTGCGGCACTCGCCGTGGGATGGCCTCGTATTTATAGTTGAGACTCAACCAGTTTGATGGTAATTAGGAGTCCTTCATATTGGATGGAATATTTCTTATTTTGGTCCATATCACCGTTAATAAGGGCAATTCATGCTTATAAGGGTTCACTTCGACCGATCATCCAATTAATTTTTAAGTCAAATTTGAAGTTGTTAATAAAATTTCGAAAAATCAAATGAATATCTTGACTTCTAGATAAACAAAACGAATGTAAATAAATCTACCAAAATATTCAATAAAATAAACAATAAATTTGTTGTAAAATCGATTTCTAGTTGATAAAGTTTTAAGGAATAGTACAATGGGATCTGACAGTAATGTTTTATATTAAATGTGCTTACGTAAGTGAGGAAAAAACCAATCAAGAATTTTTTATAAGATCTATCTTTTAGGTAATTAGTCCATTGAAATTATGCATGTACGGCATCACAGAAAAGTCTTAAAAATGTAAAATCATTATTATTCTTTTTTGTTTATATTTTAATGATTTCATATTTTCATGGAAGCAAATTTTTTGATAAAATAAATGCAAGCTGTCAAAGATTTTGTACTTTAAAGTGGATTGTTCAAGGTTTGGTTCCCAAAAAATATCAATAAAATGAAAAAAATTTATTGTGAAAAATCAATTTTTTAAAATTTTGAAAATATGGAAAGTGCAATAAAAAAATTACAAGGAAATACGTTTTGCACTTTTTTTTTTTACAATCAGTAAAAATCAAGTGTTATAAAGCCAAAATTTATAGGAGTACAGGACGTGGACAACCAGAAAAATGAACAAGACAGAAAAAAAGCTTCCCACTGACCATGTGAGGAAATCTAAAACATAATTTTTATTAGCATTGCTATATAGGTTAGCCAAAGTCCACAAATTAGATATAAAGTTAATTTTAATCATCTGGGCTATGGTAGTCTCGTTTGAGCATGACTGTTCTAGCACCCACCGAAACCCAAAGCAGACGAGGGTACTATGCATATTTTTAAAACGCTTACACATGACTCTTTGCCAAGCTAAAGGGTGAAGGACGAATGTGGGAACAGCAGAAATATCCACAGCGTTAATATAAACAAGATCCAACATTTTGCACTTTTTGCAATGCAGATTCGATGGGGTCCATGGTCTCCTCGTCCTCCTCGCACATAAAGCATATGTTAGTGAAAGTCATTCCTCGGCGTTTGAGATTATCCAAAGTGAGTATTTTTGCCCAACGACTTCGATAAAGATTCCCATTTTTGTAAACATTGTTAAATCAGCAGATGGGAAAATCTGCAGTGAGAGGATCGTCATAACCTTTATATATGACATGTCGAAACTCTTTACCTTTACTTCCTTGAGTAAAGCATATCTTACATGGTGGTGGAAAAAATTTGATGACAGAAAGAGTTTATATGGAAATCTTGTCATCTCTTGATCTCGATCATTGAGAGCTCTTATGAAGGTTGTGGTGACCGGCACCAACCCTCCCCAGCTATCCCATGTCCGCCACCTTGGCTGCTGATAGCTAAGAATTAAAGTCTGAATTTTGACACACAAGCGCCTCCTCACACAGGACATCCATCCGGAAGTTGATTATTCTACCATTCCCAGGGCAAGCAGAGTTAAAAGCTTGGACCATTATTTCGATATCCTTCATAAACTAGGCCCAGTTTTGCCTTATGTCTATATAATATTGGTTATAAGTTGATTGAGTTTAAAATAATAGGCGCGTAGGCCCAAAACACTAGCCCAAAGGTCAAGTTTAAGAGAAGATTAAGGAGTGGGCCCAGTACAATTGTTCGGCCCTTTATGATATCCCCAAACACATACTTAAAACGAGAGCCCAATTCACAATTTCAAAAGGTTGGTAATATAATCCGTCAAAATAATTTGTATTAAAGGAAAATACATAATTTCCCTAATTAAATTTCCACAAATCAGGGAAGTAGGATATTTCATAATAATCGTTCATCAATTATCCCTTATTAATAGATTAACGATAAAGAAATAAAATCTCTGAAAAAATGAGAGAAATATTGTATCATCATCCAATAAAGAAATGTATCATTAGTATCATCATGACGAGAAAGTTATCATGATTACCCATTATAAATACCCGGAGACACCTATGCTTATGTGAAGGTACCTTGCCAAAATTCATTGCTTAAGCAGTTGATCTTCTCTTACATCGAAAAGAATTGGCTTAGGCATCGAAGAGGCAACGGACGATCATCGCCGATCCTTTTTGTTTCTTATTTTCTGTGAAGGAAGAACTTCGACATTGAGGTTAGCGGATCGACCCATCAATTCAGCAAGTTCTTAAGTTCGATTAAAAGCATCATCATGCGTAATATATATATATATATATATATATATATATATATATATATATATATATATATATATATATATATATATATATTAAGAGAATAAAATATTTGTCTTTAAAGAAAGAAATAATTTACAATTTCCATGTCTTGAAATATATTTTAAAAATAATATATATTTTTTGTAAATTTTAATGATTATATATAATACTTTATTTGTGATGGGGATATAAAATTGGACCTTGGTATCCCACTACTTGACCCGATAGAGCAATGGGGTGATGTGTACACCAATATCCCTCTGTAGCGACCCGAGGAGGTCAGAGGCTCATTGAAGCTTGAGCATGGTTTTGGAAAAATAGGGAGGCCGTATTGTGCGTCCCGACCCAAATCACTTCAATAACGAGAAGATGGGAATATTCCTAGATAATAACACATTCGTCTGATCAAGTCTATTATGTCGTGGTTCGGGAAAAAGTAATAGAAAGGCCGGGTTAAGTGGGAATCATCGGTAAAGGAGGATTATCCCAAATAAACTCCCTTATTAATCTAGGTTGTATAAATCTAGGCTAACAATATGAAGCATATCACTCAATGGGAGGGACTCTAGTCATCGGGCGATCATCCACTATAAATACAAGACCACCCCCATCCTACCGGTGAAAGGTAACGCGATTGAGATGCCAATACTAATTCTCAGCATTCTCTCTCTTTTCTCTCAAGGAAAAATCGGCTTTGTAGCGGGCGGCTGAACAAAGCCCTGCGCCGACCCGCTTTTTCCTGGTTTTCTGGAAGTACTTCTTTGGGGCACAACGGATCATGATACGGCAATCACCTCGGCCAGACAATCAGGCTTTGCATCCGGCCTGAAACAATCGGGTCCGACCGACCCAGCTCGGCCGATTCTAGATTTGAAAAAAGCATCATCGGTTGCGATGCGTAGGAGCATTGTTCTTACAAACATAGCAGTTTCTCGATTCGCGCGATGGTATCGACTGGAACGGCGGGCAACGCTGGTATCACCGGGGATGCGGATCCCACACCCGGGAGATGTCTGAGACAACGAGGCCACGGGGGCCGAGCATAGCGATCGGTACCTGAAGCGAAGTGGAAGGCGCTCGCCGCGTCCAGCTGGCGCTTGGTAGAGGGAGATAGGAGCAACTCACGGTGTCTGACCGCAGGGAAGCGGGACTGCGGAAGGTCTGATATTCCACTCGGCGAGGACAACACGGCTATGGCATTCCGAAATCTTAGGCGGTGAGGTCTGGTGGCAGGGCGCGACTCCTGACTAACCGTGGGGGCCGGCGTGCAGAGGGGCGTGGCGAGCGTGGAACCATGACATCCCGCCCAATCACGAGGGCGGACATGGGAGCCTTGGTTCGGGGGACCTCCCGACAAAGTAAGCCATGTAAAGGAGGTAGTTAAAGAGAGCACCCAGGACACCATGGATACCTTGGTGCGTGTAGTCCTGTACTTTCGCAACGAGGTCTCGCTACCCGCTCCCGGCCCAGGTCGGGTTGCCGCCAGTAGAGCGTTCGATAGGCGTCAAAGATCCGATGGAACCATCTCGATACCCATAAAATCGGATGGAGTTGCATGGGTATCCGGTTCTGATGGTGGGGCGTTACGCCACACCTTAAAAGGCAGGCTATGGCCTAGTTCAACGAGAATCCTCTTCCAGCGATTTCCTAGTTCGAGGAGAGTTATCAATCAGCGTTCGTCTCCCCGCTAAGCCGGGGCTGGGACATACGAGTCGAGTTACCATCTGTTAACCATCAAGCGGGGAAACACGGAAAATTTGAAGTCATGTGCAGCGGTTTTAATCATAGAGTCCTTGAAGATAGATGTACTTGTGGTTCGATCACGACCTTCTCGCGGTACAGTGATCCAATACGATGTTCTCTGTCTCAAAGAACCTCAAGCTAACATGGCGAGAGGTTCTTGCCAATAGAAAAATACATAGGAAGGCCCTCTTGTCAAGAAGGAAAGTTCTTCCGCTAGCAAGGGCAAAAAAAACCGACAGAGAGAAGCGGCGGGACGGAGCCCGAAGCGAGGAGACCAGAGAAAATCTCGGGGAAGAGCGGGGAGCGTCCACAGAGGCGAGGAATCTTGGGATCTTTGCTTGGGCATCCCGCGGCAGAAAAGAGCGGCGGCACTATTCACCTCATTGCACTTCACTCCATACTTGACCTCGAGTGTACGCAAGTTCTCTACATGAAGTGCGAAACGAGCAATTCCTAAGATGGCCGGCTCGGATGAAATCGAATCCACGTGAGATAACTCAATCTGCAGAGGTTCCGAGGACTATGATGGGCAGCCTTATACGATTGAGAAGAATAGAGTATACGATACAGCAGCGGATGCATCTCACGGCGTTTTATATCTTCGGGGAGACCAAGCTGAGGCGGACCAGGGCACGAATCGGCGGGGCCCCGGCTCGCCGCCGCGCCTCGTCGGGGGCAGCGACCGCGCTCAGTAACCCACAGGAAATCCACGTGGGAATCTGAAGTTCTTGGAGGGAGGAAGAATCTAGTTGACTCGGAAGGCCACTTGCGCGGCATAAGATTCGGCTGAGACATGGGGGAGAGTGCAGTGATTATCTAAAATCACCATGATAAACACCTACTATCACATTCTCAAATTCGAGACTTTGAAAGTGTCGGCGCCCCATGGCGACCGCCCCGGTAAATCAGCAATTCATTGGCCAAATACAGCGGTCCATGAGGTCTAGTAGACAAACGGGAGCTCGTAGACATCATTATCGACCAGCCGACAAAATGGGAATTAGAAGAAAAGGCCCCAGAGCACATCAACTCATCTCAAGGTTCTGGGAGAAAAGGTCATTCAGTTAGGATCGATCAGCGGTGATATTAACCTTGGGGCTGCAATATGACGACGGTAAGGTTTCATGAGTGGTGCCGTCGGCCTATAACATGTTCTTTGAGCGGAGCCCTCTCTCAGCCCAGCGATAAAAGCCATCCCTGACGCCACCACTGGTAATCAAATTCCCGAAACGATGCAGGCGTTGGGGCGGTTCGAGGATCGACGGTGGCGCGAGTGCTATCGCCTCTGTGACGCGTTAGACAATGTGAGCATGGGTGAGCTTGATGTCGCGTGATGAAGCGGTCACTTCCGGCAGAGCCTCGGAGGGGCTGGGCGATAACGTTGGATGGCGACCGGGCATCTTGCTATGTCGGCTCCCAGGTGCGGAAGGCCTGAAGCCTCACCGCAGGTTCTAAGGCGAGACGAGGGGGACATCTTACCTGTAGACGGTGACATGGCGCAGCGGAGTGGCATCGACCAGCGGTCATCACTCATAAGCTAAATACCGGCTATCTCTCACGGCCGGGATTCACAAGCAACGAGGTTACCGCTGGGAATAAAAAGTATCAGCGAAGAGAATTAAACCAGCCCATCTGGCGAAACGTCGGGGAGACCGTGCCCGGTGTGGTTGGCCAATGTTGTGCTAGTCAAGAAAGCAAATGGCAAACCGGCGGCTATGTATTGATTTCGCGATATAAATAAACAAAAGCATGCCCAGGAATGGCTTCCCCACTGAGATCAACCTTATCGTAGATACCGCAATGAGGCAATGGGCTCCTTAGCTTCATGGATGCGTTCTCCGATTATAACCAGATAAGCATGGACCCGGTGACCGAGAGAAGGCGTCATTCATCTTTGCCTGGGGACTATTTGTTGTAAGATGTCTGCCGTTTGGGCTCTCCGTCTGTGGGACGACCTACGGAGAGGGTTAGTGAGCCGGATGTTCCCGAGCTTGAATGACCGCAACTGATGGGTATACATAGTGACGACATCTTTGGTAAGTCGCTCTGATAGGTCTCCCACATCGCTCACCTCTCACTGAGGCGTTCGAGATCCTGAGGGATTATAACATGGCCCGATCCCATTGAAATGCCTTAGTGTCCGGCGAGGGGAAAATTTATGAGCTTATGTCTGGTCGACCCTGGGGAGTGAAGCAAATCGGGATAAAAAGCATTGCTAGACATGCCATCACCATCAGGGATAAAGGTACAGCGACTAACGGGGGAGGATCGCGACTCTAAAGTCGATTAAGTGTCCGGGCAAAGTGACAAATCTTGCGACCCTTTTATTCCAGTTTTGAAGAAAGCCTTTCGATAAGGATGAGAAATGTGAAGAGCGTTTGTAACCTTGAAAGCGTACTTGAGCCGCCACCCATTCTAATAGCTTGTTAGAAAGGAGAAATCATCTGCATTTGCTGTTGGCGTTATCAAGAATTTTCCGCTAGCTCTGGGTGCTTTGTGGGAGGCGTGAAGGGAGATGTAACCTGGGATAAAAAACTCCTCTGCATAGACTGAAACATGTAGAGGAGGCGGAAGAGAGTATGCAGAGAAAATGTGAAAAAATATAAATATAAATGGAGATGTGTTCATATGTAGAGGGCTGAAGGACTTACAAATCTTGACTCACCTTTATACCATGGAAAATCATTCTGAGCGGGGACCTTTGCCTCAAACAGTGTTCCTGTGATCTGGGGTGTGTGACCATGGCTGTGGTCGGCGTCGATGGCTTGGCTCAGCCATAAAGGGCCAGTCCTGGCCAGGTTGATGTAGGTCGCCCCCCGGTGAAACTGGAGCCCACCCGATCAAGGGACGACCTCCCCGTATGGAAGCTCTGCGTGGATCAGGCCTCGAATGCCTGAGAAGCGGGCAGTTTAATCCCAACCTCACCGGAGGTATAGACATTGAATATGCTCGGGGTTTGGGTTCAGCATCAACGGCGAGTAGAAGTGCAGGGCCGTAATAAGCGGGAGCCTCAATCCTCGGCTCATTCATTAGAGGTCGATTGTGAAGGTCCTGCTTGACTCGACGGGGTGGTGAATGATTGAAGAGGAACACATCTGAGGCGAAAGTGAAAATGATTCTATATCTTGCAGTCTGGCTGATTTATTAAAGAAGTTTGTATCGGTTAAGATCCGTGCGTCCCCGAGACCGGAGGAATTCAGAAGTAGGCCGCTTTGGCGAAGGCGGCTACGACATATCGAGGAACATTGGGGTATCAGCCCGCCGAGATATGTGAGCCCTCGTTGACCCTTACGGCATAATAAATTCGCTGCTTGCGTCAGAAGTACAAAGCTGGATGGACCTGGATATATTGGCGGAACCTTACAGAACGACCCCGAGAGCGGCTAAGATAAGTGAGATCCTCGGGTTTACCAATCTGAGAGCCTACTGGCAGGATTCTTCCACACCCTTCCTAAAATCATGTGAGGAAGACACTTGAATACGTGCTTCTGAAAGTGCACGAAGGCATATCTGGGAACCATATGGGGCTCGAGCGTTGGTAGGGGAAAGTTTTGAGGCGGGGATACTGCGCTGATACTTTCGAGAATGAAACCAGCACAGTCGAGATGCGAATGCTGGGGGCCGCAGCGCTAAAAATATCACGCCTCAGTGAGCCTCACGAGCTTGTCGATCACCCGGCCACGGCCGCTTCCGGTGGGGTTGGACATGTGTGGGACTCTTGCCCATTGGCAAAGGCGATAATAAATTGTCGTGGCGTGGGTGTTCACCAAGTGGGGTGGCGGCCAGGGCGCAGCCACAATCACGGAGCGAAGATGCAGCCGTGTAGGCGAGGCAATCGCCAATGCAGATTTGGTGTCCCAGAGCGCTGGTCTCGGATAACGGGAAAAGCGGGTTCGATAACACAAAGTTCGGGGACTTTTGTAAGGCTCGGAATTAAGGGTACTATTAGGTAAATGGCTCACCCTTAAATCAAATGAGCGGTGAAGTCACCGTCGAACCACCGAGACCGCCACGAAGACCAAATTTGGAAGAAGTGGAAGGGGAGTTGGGTCGAATACCTCCACAGTACTATGGGCACATGGACTGACCACAGGAAGTCAACAACGGGAGACTCCATTTCCTTACTAGCTTTTTAGCCTGCAGGCTTGATAGCCCACTGTTGAAGGTAAGGTAAAGTCTCCCGAATCAGGCTGAGCCTGGGAATAACGATGAGGCCACTGCGTGCGAGACTTAGAGCTCACGGGCCGAGGCGTGAGGCAGGTTCAACGTGCGGAGGAATACCAAGGAAGACAGCTAGGCACTGAGAGTCGGCCCGGATTCGTCTTAGGAGGGTTTGGTCTTGAAAAAACTACTACCCTTGAGGAAAAATCCGGCCCATGGGAAGCAGGCCCGGAGGCCCTTATATTGTATCTCGGGTGGTCGACCCAGAGACAATTATGAGCTCCAAGACGGAAGGAAGGAAAAATCTTCTGACATACATGGAATCTGAGTCTTAAGCGTTTTATCGGTAGGCATCAGTGGTTCGTAATAAGCAGGCCTTATGATTCCTAGTGGGCGAAACCTTTGGTTGTTATTAGGATGTCTCAAGCGGTTGGGCATGTAAAAAATATATATATATATATATATATATATATATATATATATATCTATATATATATATCTTTCTCTCTCTACTCTTCTATATATATATATATATCACACACATCTGATGGAAAATTCATGGAAATAAAAGTACATATTTATTCCCGAGTCATGGTCGGATACAATCAATGGCGTTCTGTGATTACATCATAAAAAGCATACGATGCAGTAGCCACCCTCACTACACGCGGTACAATTGGTTCCTTGGTACTTTTCATTGCAAGCGTACCCTCGAAAAAAAAAAAAAAAAAGGAAGAGAGACAAGGAGAAAGACAGAATGAAAAGACAAAGAAGGAGGAAGAGGAGAAAAATGAGGACAAAAAAAAAAAAGGAAGAGAGAAGCGATTATATGAGAAAGCGAGTGAGGGGATAGAAAGAAGGAAAAGAAAAGAAAAGAGGAGATGTATAGCAGAGAGGAAGAAAGAAAAGGAAGAAGCAGGAGGGAGGTGCGAGGATGCACCATTCCAGGGCATTCAGCCGAGAGCTGGGGAATAACATAACTCCATAAGGGAAACTAGGGAAAACCGCAGCTCACACGGAGAAGTGGAAAAAGAAGCAGAATTAGAGGCGTTGAGAACCCGGCGAAGCCGCATCGACATCGTCTTACACGCCGTCGCGATGTAAAGCGAAATCACTTCAAAAGTAAGGCACGAGAGCAGAACCCTGTTTATAAGGCTTGCGAAGCGCAGACAAGCGGCTTCGAGTTCTCCATCGTCAGCGATCATGATTCGCACCTTTCGATAACCTGAGTTTGAATCTGCACAATAAAGCGCCTCTTAAATGCGAGCACCTCTCCCACCAGATGGATTCTCACCTGGCGGTCCTTACGCACGGTCTTGCTTGACGTGGCATCATAAGCCAGGCCCGCTCATTACGGCCCGGAAAGCTCTCAGCCAACCTGATGACAGGCTCCCATCCCCATCGGGGTGACACTTCTACGCACCTCAAAGCAGAGGCGGGCTCCTCACTGAAATCTTATTAATGACTCTGCCCGGCTCACGACGAGCGAGCTCCCACTATCTATCGGGGCGAGCCCTTCTACGTGCCTGTGAGACGGGCTCCTCCCATGAATCTCATTGTGAGCTCTCCCGCCCCCGGCCTGGTGTGACTCCCATATCTATCGGGACGAGCCACTACTCTGCACCTCAAAACCAGACAGATACTCCACTGCAATCCTCGTGTGACTCCCATTCAACACGGTGACAGAGCTCCTACACTATCCCCTTATCTGTCCGGGGATGGCCCTTCTGCATGCCTCAGGTGGGCTCCTCCTGCTCTCGTGCCAGTAAACTCTCCACGCAACCTGGCGGCGAGCTCCAGCTATCCTCCGGGCGAGCCGCCTACGAACACCGAAGCAGGCGGGCTCCTCCGCGCAAATCTTGTCCCGAGCTCTCCCTTGGCCGCGGCGACGAGCTCCTACTTATGCCGGGGGCGACGCTGCAGTACCTTCCAGCGGAGGCGAACCGCCACGCGGAAATCATTGGCCAGGCTCTCCGCCCGGCCACCCGGCTGAGCGAGCTCACACTATCGAGGCGAGAGCTAAGCGCGCCGAGCGAGGCAGGCCCTCACCGCAATCTTTATTGGCAGTCTCCCTCGGCACGAGCGAGCGGAAGCTCCGTATCTATCAGGGCGAGCCTTCTACGCCTCAAGCAGACGGGCTCCTCCTGTAAATCTGTGACTCTCACTCCCGACCGGGCGAGACGAGCTCCCGCTAGCTGAGGCGAGCCCTTCTTCTGCACCTCAAGCGAGACGGGCTCCTCCTGCAAATCTCGTGTGAGCTCTCCCTTGACACGGGCGGCAGGCTCCCACTATCTGTCGGGGCAGGCCTTCTACACCTCAAGCAGACGGGCTCCTCCTGAAGTCTTGTGTTAAGCTCCCACTGGCCACGGGCGACGAGCTCCCTACCTCCCACACTATCTGTCGGGACCGAGCCCTTCCTACGCACACCTCGGAGCCGGGCTGAGGCTCCTCACTGCATATCTCATTGATCGAGCTCTCCCCCCGCCAGCCTGAGGTGCCCAGGCTCCCCTTGTCCTCGGGGAATGACCGCCTGGGCCTCTCAAGCGGTGGGCTCCTCACCTGGGCAGTGTGAGCTCTCCCTTCCCAGCACGGTGAGGCGGCTCCTACTGTGATCGGGACGAGGCCTTCTCGGCGCCCCGAGCGGATGGGCTCCCCACAATCTCGTGGCGAGCTCTCCCCTTGACACGGGCGGGCGAGCTCCTGCCTGTCGGGACCAGGCCGCTGTGCTTGAATAGATGGGCTCCTCCCCACAAGTGCTTGCGAGCTCTCCCTTCCAGCACAGTGATGGCTCCTGCAATGAGCCAGGCCCTTCTCTGTGCCTGAACATCGGGCTCCTCCCACAAATCTCATGGGCCGAGCTCTCCCTTGACAATGTGGGATGAGCTCTGCTATTGTCCGTGAGAGCCTTCTGTGCCCGAGAGCGGATAGGCTCCTCCTGAATCTCAATGGCCAGTTCTTCCTTGACCGCAGTGACGAGCTCCCTCGCATATATAAGGGCGAGCCCTTCATGTGCTTAAATGACCCAGGCTCCATCCTTACCCATTCCTGTTGACGAGCTCTTGAGACACTCTCCGCCGACATATAATCAACGTGAATGAGAAAGACGGTGCAACGCACCGGGTCAGACGACCGAGGTCACAGTTGACCAACAAAGTCCCATGCACTAATGTGCCTTGGAAACCACCAGTGGTGGGACGAGCAATCTACAAAGTTTAAGGCGATCTGGACCTGAATTTCTATGATCCTCGGCCTCGATTAAGGCGCGGTGAGAAGAAGAGCAAAAAAATAACATAAAATTCCCGAGGCGAGTATTCATTAAAAAGAAAGGTTAATCACGGGTAGTAGGCCCGGGTGCAGCGAAAAAAAAAAGCATAATAAAGTGGCGGAGGCAGGCCTGAATGTCAAGTATCGGGCGAAGAGAAGAATGAGAGGGCCTCGGCGCGAGTACCTGAGCTGGGGATTCGTTTGTGCGAAGATTCCTCTCATCAGTGGGGAGGTCAGAGTCGAAATCGGATGGGTGGCGAGAGCGGCGCACTGGTGGCGAGCGTCGAGCAGTGGGCGCGACTGGTCATGGTGCCCTAATGACCTCGTCCCGAACGAGAAGCCATATCTGCGGATCGAGGATTGGTCGTAATCCCGACACTCCTCGAAGCAGCTATCACGATAAGTCCGGCGGAGGACGACTCATGTCGGGCCGGTCTCTAGCGATGCCTTGCCGCATCGAAATCACGGCGAGCCATTTCCAGTTTTGTTTCTCTGTTCGCGTCCCGAACCCTTGCCGGTGTGTGGCTAGCGACAATCCGTTGTTCGCGGGAGATCGATGAGTTCCTCCTAACCCGGTGGAAGCTCGCTCGGGCGGATTAGGCCCCTGCGAGCCTCGATCAAATCATCTTGAACTTGGTTCATCTCGAGCCTCTCGAAGCTCTCCTCGAGCGATCGTCGCTGCTCCGGGACCTCGCCCACTGCTTTGGCCCCGATCACGAGCGGAGTGGTATGCCGAATCTAACGTAAGTCTTTCTATTTCTTCAGACAAATGCTGTACTCGTCCCTGCAGCTCGTCCCGCTCAGAAGTCAAAGTAGTCACTTTAGCCTTATAAATTCGGGCGTCCTTGCATGTTTTCATTCGGTTTGGCTTTTAAGTGACCGCTTCAAATGATGGCAGCACCTTGAGACAAACACGGGAATTAGAACTACGACACCAGAGCCGGCGGAGTTAGCATAATTATAAACAAAACCAAATCTGAAAGAAATGAGACGAGGCCTGGAAATCAGCAGAGCAGCTCCTTTGATCTCGATGTGAGGAATCGTTGAGGATCAGTTAAACGACACCGTAGAAAGTTCCAGCATTGGATGTAGAAAAGTCTTTGGCTTCATCTGACCTTGATTTTTGTTTTCTTTCTCCTCGGCCGACACCTTCCCGGGAATGGCGACGGGTGCGAAGGAGCGTTCCCATAGTTGAAGTAGCGCGGCGGTGATCGCCTGGCTCGAGGATTCCCAGCCTGTAGATGGGCTCTCGGGAGGGCGAACAGGGCCGGAGATCTCCGGCCAATGGGGACGGGCCAGCTCGGACCTTGGGATGGGGACTTGAAGGTGTAATCTCGAACTTTGTTCGGGGTGGCATTTGATCCCTGCAGGAGAGTGCGTTTTCCTCTGCTTTGCACTCGAGGTTTTGAGATATCCGCTTCGGATGAGGCTAGATCTCATCGGATGGGAGGCGACCAAAATGGGAAGAAAAACTCAGTGAGAGGCGAAGGCCACCCAAAACGGAAGATTTTGTGGACTTGGCCAGGAAGCCCCGGAGACATCGGAGCGTAATAACTACTGCGTGCGGACGAGCGGAAGCGTTCGATCAGCGAGGCGACAGTGATATCTTGTCAGTAGCTCCATTCGGGCATCCCCGAAAATATAAGGAAACTGGAGTCGGGAGCATTTAGGCCCCCAGATGAATTAAACCAAAGGCTGGGATATTCACGAGAGGTTGTCGGGGTGCTCCACGTTACGGAATTAAGCTGGGGTGCCACTGTCTAAGAGTTGTCTTTCCAGGTTAGACCCTTGACAAAGAAATATCGAACTTTTCCATTGTCGCTGAGAGGAAGGAAGGAAGATTAAGAAATCGCAAAGGGCTCCGGGGCGATACAGGAAATAAATAAACCCCCTTATGTAGCGTGGCGGGTCGGATCACAAAGATCTTGGAAGCGAAGCCACATTAGGGCATGAGTCCCCACAATCTCTAAAAGACCGGCAAACCCACTAAAATGCCCCCAACCATTAGGGGGCCGGTTGGGAAGAGCGGATATGAAAATCTTGAAGAACCTTTGTTTGATGAAAAGGTGCGAGTGGAAGCGGAGGCTCTGTTATCCAAATGAGCCTCAAAAACACACCATTCGAGACGCGGAGTAGCGTAGAGTCAAAATCGAGGACCATGCCGAACACGGGAAGAGGGCTGGTATCGTTCAGCAATCGACTTGTATGAAGGGCGACCTTGCTCGGTCCACTCATGGCATGAGCAACGACTTGAAATCGGAGCCCTTAGGATATTTGATTGGGTTTATTTTCCTTTTGTACCCGAAAAGGAGGGAGGCGCCGAAGAGGAACATCACGGGGGGATTGACGGCGGTCGAACTGGCGGGGGCTTCCTGGCTGAATCGGGAATCGACATCAACGGGAGGACCCAGCATGGATGCGCTAAGATGAAGAGCGGTCGAGGCCCATCATGACGAGCCGGTTGTGAGCACGGCTAAGCCCGGGACCTAGGAATCGGAAGGCGTGAAGCCGCAAGCGCGAGATAAATAGAAGGTTAAGAGACCGGAGGAAGGCGGCGAGAGGTCGTCAAAGCGAAGGGAGGCGGTAGCGTGAGCGAGGTCATTATTAATATCAGGCCCAATGGCGCGACCCGGGCTAATCCGGAATGGACACGGCGGAAATGGCGGTCGATGCGGGGAACAATTCTGACCCTTGCCGCGATCGGGTCACCACGGGGCGGGGCGGCGTGAGTTATAAAGTGGGCCAGAGTATCCACTCGCCGACGGTGTCTGTGATGGGGGCGGGTGCCACACCCCGTATCCTCCGCCAGCATCCCGAGAGGTCAGGCTGGGCAGGCCCAAGCATGGGTTTGGAAAAATAGGGAGGCCCGTGTCGGCCCGGTCGACAGTCAACTTCCAGTAACGAGTAGAATATTCCTAAAAGATAATAACCTATTAGATCAGTCAAGTCTATTATGGTGGGTTCTGGAAAAGTAATAGAAGGCAGTTAAGTGGGAGTCCTCGATAATAAAGAATGAGGATTATCCCGAATAAACTCCCTTGACTAATCGGATTGCTAAAAATCTAAGGCTAGCAGTATGAGAAACATATCCTCCGATGGGAGGGACTCTAGTCATCGGGGAACTGATCATCCCACTTATAAATACAAGGCACCCCATCGGTGAAGAATACGGCTTGATTGAGATGCGACCACTAATTCTCTAAACATTCTGCTTTATCTCAGGAAAAATCGACTTTGGCATGTCGGGCGGCTGGGCAAAGCCCTGGCAAACCCTTTCGGTTTTGCGAAGCTACTTCTTGAGCCTGCGGATCCTTATGATTACAGCAATCTACCTCATTGAGACAATCCAGAGCATCTGACCCTAGACAATCGAGGTCCCATTTCGTGACCCCCACGCGCTCTGACCAGTTCTAGGTTGAAAAGCATCATCGATTTATAATTTTTTTGTGTAAATATATATTATTTTTTGAAAAATCTCACTTTATAAAACAAGTAAAATAATTAAAGTATATACAAATAATATTTTTAAAATACTATATTAAATATTCAAATGAATATACAATTATTTGATGATTTAGATTCTTATAATCATTATTATATATAATTATAGAAAAAAATCAAATTATTTTAAAAAATAAAATAATTTATTATATTGTAATAAAGTATTTAGTTGTAAAAAAAAATTATTTTTAAAAAAAGTTGCCAACGCAACATAAATATCTATAAAATTTGTCAATTAATTAAAATAATTTTCTTATAAATTATAATTAAAGTGATTAACTTAAAAAATATATATATATATATATATATATATATTTTAAATTCAATCACTAGTGTCTGTGATATTGATATCGGTTAGATTTTGGGTAAAGCTGAGTTTAAAGGATCTTAACATGGTTCCCTAGGAAGTCGCGGTATCGGTCCATAGAATCGGATGGTCAGGAGCGTATCGGTCAAATACACAAAATAAGATGATTAAAAAATTTAAAAAATATTAAAATATTATATAAATATTAGAAAAATATATAATTAAGTAAACTAAAAATTGTCTTCTATTAATTTATTTATAATATGATGATGCCTTTTTCAGCGGAGAGGCGGGTGGAGCGTGCCAAGGGGTCTGGCTGAGCAAAATTTGGACAGAGCGTTTGTCGTGATGTTGGGATGGGACCGTGCGGGCTCGTCGGGGACTCTTGTCTAGATGGTCAGCGGGCCGTCGTCGTCGGGCTGGGGTAGGGAGCCGTTGGTCGGCGGGTTGGATGTGGCACTCTCCTGCTGCAGAGGCCCGTGGGAAGGAAGAGGGCCGGCGGGAGGCTTGCGTGGCCGCTCAGATGCTAAGTGGGTTAGCACACGGAGGAAAGAATGCTTAGATTGCCTGTATTGGCGTACCTTTCGGTTGTGGAAGCGCTTTGTATTACCTCAATAGGATATTCATCCATTGGGCTGATATTGAGTCCTTCTGACAGAGTATGTTTCCTCATATAGTTAGCCTTAGACTTAGCGATGGATTAGTCAAAAGAGTTTATTCGAATAATCCTCCTTCTTTATTGGAGAATGTCCAGTACGATGGTCTTTCTATTGCTTTTTCTTTTCTCTGTATAATAGGTTGATTGGAGATCTTTTGGGAGATATTTTATCTTATTTGGGAGGATGTGGGTTGGCCAGTGAGCATGGGCCTCCACTGTTCTTCGAATCCCATGTTTTGCAGGCCTAATGGGTTAGACTCTGTTTATGGGAGGCCCTCTTGTGGAGGCCCACGGGCGGGGCCACCGGACCCACATTACTCTCTGGTGCGTTAACGCTTGACCCATTTCTATGTCATATGGAGTTTTGACCCTTGTGCTGCGGATTGCGTGGGCAAGAGTGTGGTCATCTCTGACGGTTGTTATTTCCCGTAATGCCGGATGTGGTTTATTAACACAATCCGCCGTCATATATTAATGAAGCCCAGCTCTTTTCAGTTTAGTCTTGTTTTCATATTCCTGTTTTCCCTTGTTTCTTATGCGACCTTTCTAGTTCGACTTCCTTTTATACCATAACTCCCCCTTTTGTGTCTTTATATTTCTTGGCGTTCTTGCATTTTAGTTAGTTTTGCTCTACTCTGTTCGGTGTTGGGTCCACCAGTGTGCTGCTTTTCTTTCACGGGCCGCGGCATCAGTCTGTCGTGTTTCTTCGATTGTCTGACGAGGCCCAGAGGTTCGATTAATACGGATTTCGTTTTGGTTATGCCATGGGTCCCCTGACGTTCTTCCTCTTCTTTATCAGCGATGATTCCTGCGTTGATGCGGTCTGGCGAGGGTGTCTCACTTTGTGTGATCGTTGGGCCTCGACACGCTCGGAGCGCCTCATAGGTAAGGGAAAAGGAAGATAAACTTGATCAAATATCCTAGGGGTTTCGGACTATCTGGAATCTGGCAAGTGGCTAATTCGTAGTGGGCCCAGCGGTGTTAGCCTTTATGTAGTCTACTTTGTGAGCGTCTGACCTCTTCACGGTGTTGCATTATGTGGTCTTAGATTTTTGACTCGTTACATTACCTCTCAGTGCCGAATGGTATGTTTTTCGAGTGCCTTTGATAACGACCTCCGGCTCCATTGCACCCTTTCATCAAGGGACAATGACATTTTCATATCTTGCCCTTTGTTTTTGGCGCTGATGGTTGGGGGCATTTGGCGACTCAGTTGTTTTTAGGAAACGAGGGCTTGGCGTCCCTAGTGTGGCTTTGCTCTTGCATCTTTTTAATAAAATGAGCTCTGCCAGGGGTTTGTTTATTTCCTGGCGATCATGGACCCTTTGATTCGGATCTTCACTTCTTCTCAGTAACTGGACAGCGATAGATATTTCTTTGTTGTGGCTCAGCCCAGGAGTACAATTCTTTGACAGGGGAGAGAACACCTAGGTACCGAGGCGTGTGGGGTGCCCATTAACCTTAGGTGAGTATCATCTTACTCTTGGTTTATAATTGATTTAAAGTTGATTGGATATCCGACCTTAAGTTTCCCTTATGTTTTCGGATCTGTCTTGAGCAGTGACCTTGAAAGATACGCTGTTGCTCTTCCTGCGATGAGTGTTACGCTGGCTCTGTGTGAGACTCTTGGAGTCGTGTCCCGACTCATCCCAGGTCTGAGTCCATGGAATCTTATTTTGGACATCCGTCTTCCTCTTCTGGATGTTTTCTCTTTCGGACCCGCGTGGTGCATCTATAGGGGGTACACAGCTCATGCGGGAGGATCATCTCGAGGCTCTCAGTGCGAAGGAGGAAGAGTAGATTCCCCTAAGAGGATCCTTCGGTCAGTAACAAAGTTCGGAGGTGATCTTCAAGTCCCACTTGTCGAAGGCAGTTAGGTCTTCATCCCCATTAGTAGAAGTTCCCCGGTTCTTAGTTCTTCCCTCTTGAGCCATCGCGGTGGGGAATCCTCAAACGGTCGCGACCAACCGTTGGCGACTGCCATATAACCATGCGAGATATACGGGACCGATCAAGCCATCTCTGAGAAGGTGATAGAGTCGAGGAGGAAAACAAAATCAAGGAGTTGATGAAATCAAGGATTCTTTCTTTGTGTCTGGGAACTTTCGGGTGTCGTTTCATCCATCCTCAAAGATTCTGACGTTGAGAGATCAAAGGGGTTGCCGGTTGATAAGGCCTTGGCCTTGTCTTTTCGGGGACTTACTTCGGTAAGCTTATAATTATCTTATTTCCTTCTTTGGCTCGATGTTGACCACGCCACGTGTTTATCCTGCTTGTTGCCACTCATTTGAAGGCTTGGCGAAAAAGCGAGATGAGAAGCATGTAGATCGCCGAATTATCAGGCCCGAAAGTGACTACTGGCCCAACTTAAATGGGGCCAGTGCGGGCGGTCGCGGCACCTGTCTTTGGAAATAGAGAACTACGTCGAATCTGGCCCACCTCCTCGGCTCTCGTGATCGGGTAGAAAATAGGAAGGCGGAGTCCCGGAGCGAGCTGCGGTGAGGAGAGCTCGAAAAGTTCGGGGGATGAGCCCGGGCTCTACTGGCGTGGGTTTTTTTTTTTTTTTTTTTTTTCCAGCAGCGTTCCCGCCTGTTGCCAGAGCGCGTAACTACCGGTTGAGACTCGGGAGCTGCCGGTCTGCCGGGATGACCGATTGGTTGGGGAACTGCGTCGTTTCGGGGCGAACAACGGGATCTGCAAGTGGAGTTGCGCGCGATCCTTGGCGGTTGAATCGAATGGGCTAACTTGAGATTGCTCGTCATGAGATTTTGGAGAGCGAGAGGTATTGGCGGAAATGCCGCGTGAGTCCTCTGGCGTGGACTTGTCGGGCGGCCTGGCCCGAAAGTCTGCGTGGATTCATGCGAGACTCAATGCGATTTGGTTGTTCGGAGGGACGAGGTCATCGGGCAATTCTGCGGGACCCGGTACGGTCTTTCAATGGGACTACGGGTGGCTTGCGCTTTTGAAACGGCTCGTGTATACGATGCGGATTTTGACTTTGATCTCAGCGATGATGGGGAGCGAGAGGAATCTTCCGGTACAAATGAATCTGAGCCTAGCACTCATGTTGAGGCCTTCGTTCTTCTTCGTGCGATACTTGAGATCGAAGCTAGTCTCGCTGATTTTATTATATTTTCTTTTCTTTTTGTCGATCCACAGAACTACTATATACGTGTTGACCTCTTTAATGGATACTTACTCCTGGGAATTTTAATTTTTACTTGTTATCTATCTTTGCTTTTCTTTGAATCGAGGATCGTGGGGAAATTTGAGTCTGCCTTTGTCTACCTTTGCAAACCGTTACTGTTCGACCGCGTGGTGCGGATAAAACTTTGTTGGTTTTGGAGTGCGTGGCCTCGCGGATTTGGCTTTGCGGTGTGACCAGTCCTTTAGTTCACGTGCTGTTGGAGTGTATCAAGGCGGGGTTTGCCGGCGTGCGTGGTTGTGATTAAAACTGATTACATCGGGAGGAGAGTGTCTCAAGTGTCGAGAAATGAGAGCAGTTAGGGAGGAGCGTCTGTTTGAAGTCTGATGAGGCTGGAATCTGATCGTAGAGGCTTTCGTCTGCTGTATTTAGGAGAGCTCGTCAATGAGGTGTAGGGAGGCCGTACCGTGAAGTACGGTGAAGGGCTCGTCATTAAATAGAGGGAGCTCGTGCTGTGTGAAGGAGGAGCTGTCGTGAGACTTGCGAGAGAGCGAATGCAATTTGAAATGCAGTGAAAAACGTCTGATAGAGGGCTTCGTCTGCACTGTGATGAAAACTTGTCAATGTAGGCTACAAAGGAGGAGCACGTCTGTGTAATCTGATGAAGGCTCAGATCTGAATAGAGGAGCTTCAAATGCGCTGTGAAGGAGAGCTGTCGGCCTGGGCAATGAGGAGGGAGTCTGTTGGCATCTGATGAAGGGCTCGTCTGAGGAGCTGCGTGCACTGTGTTGAAGGGAGGCTGGTACTAATGAGGAGGGGCCCCGTGAACTTGGCCGATGAGGGCTCGTCTGACTAGAGGAGCTCGTGCTATGTAACTATGGCTGTGAGAGCCGTGTGTGTGCGATGGGGCTGGGTCTGCAGCATGCAGGAGCTGCAGTGCCCGCTGTGAAAAGGAGGCCGATCCAGCTGGGGAGGCCCGTCTGTGTGCGGTGAGAGGGCTCGTCTTTGATATCAGAAGGCCGTGTGAAGAAGAAGCTGTCGATAATTTGCTCGAGAGGAACCGTGCGTGTAATGCGTGAAGAGCTCGTCTGTCATAGAGGAGCTCAAATGCGCACTGAAGAGAAACTGCCATCAGGCTATGAGAGGAGCGATACGTAATGATGAAGGCTGCGTCTGATGGCCTCAGGGCTGCCGTGCGCACTGTGTTGAAGAAGCGCCAGACACCTTAGGGGAGCAGATACACACATTGTGTCTCGGTGAAGGGCTAAAGATCTTTGATAAATAGAGGAGCTGCGTGTTGCCGTGTTGAAGGGAGGCTGGAAATCGAAGTAACCCAGGGGAGGGCGTGCAATGTGGCGGTACCGTCTGATAAGCTGAAGAGGAGCTCGTCGCGCGCTGTTGAAGAGTGGGGCGGAGGGCGATGCGTGTGGCTACCGATGAGGGCTCGTTACGGTCATCAGAGGCACCGTGCGCTGTGTTGAAGAAAGAGGCTTTATCAGAACGCAACAGGGAAGAGCCGTACGTGAGTCGAAGGGCTGCCGTCATAGAGGAGCTGCGTGCACCTGTTTCAAATCGATGAACTGTAGGGAGGGAGCGTGCATGTTTGAAATCGATTGAAGGGCTCGTCCTGATATTAAATAGAGGAGCTCGATGCTGTGTTTGAAGGAGAGCTCGTGATGAGACACTTTGTGGGGAGGAGCCGAGTCTGTTTGAAGTACGGTGAAGGCTCGTCGTGTGAGGGACGCTCGTGCGCTGTGTTGAAGGAAGCTTCGTCGATGAGACTTGTAAAGGGAGGAATACGTCTGGTAATGAAAATCGGTGAAGGGCGTCGTGTAATAGAGAGCTCGTGCTGTATTGAAGGAAGCTGGCCAGTGAGCAATTAGGTTCTACCATGGTGTTCGCGAATGACGCCACAGGTGAAAGAGACGTTTCGTGTGAGGATCCATCTTATGGGAAAACGCCGTGTGAAGGCTATGAAGCGTTTCGTCTATCCTCGATTATTGGGAAGATGTGAGGCGCTTTTTAATCATCTTTGATTGATAGAATTTGGAGCAGTTGTGTTTGCCTTGAGTATTTTTCTCTATAAATAGAATTCACATTGCCTGCGTATGCCAACCTCTTGAAGATTTAACTCCTGGATGAGTTTGCAGAAGATGGATGCTTGATGTTGGTGCCTTCGTTGGGGTTTCTGCATCTCTGGACATACTTTTCTGAATTTCTCGTGTGAGGATTGTGTTTTCCTAGTTTCCCCTTTGTGAGTCATGTTATTCACAGCTCTTGGCTAGGGTCATCCCAGGAGTGGGGGAATGGTGCACTGCTACACCTCACTCCTCATTCTTTTCTTCTTTCCTCTCTTTCTGCTATACCTCTTCTCTTTTATTTTCTTTTCTTCTTTCCACGACTTTCACATACCTTCTTCTTCCTCTGTCCCCATCTTTTCTCCTCTTCTCCTCCTTTTTTTTTTTTTTAGGGTGTTGCTTGTGCGGCAGGTGCATGGAGGAGCGCATCTTGTGTGCTTTCCTGATAATCAAGGACACCATTGATTGTATCAACCATGACTTGAAATAAAGATGCGCTTTTATTTTCTATGAGAATTTCCATTGTGTATATATATTTATTTTTTACATGCCCGACCTGTTTGAGACGTCCAAATAAACAACCAGTGCTCGTGCCCACTTATCACACCCGGGAATACATGAGGCCTTCTTGCAGACCAGAATATCTGATAAAAGTAGCTTAGATGTTCCGCATTCACGTGTATCTTTAATAAAAATTTTCCTTCCTCTGTTTGGAGTTCATAGTACGATCCCAGCGACCAGGAGCCACAATATAAAGGCCCTCAATTGGAGACTAACTTCCATAATGCTGGATTTTTCCTTGGGTGTGCTTTTTCAAGACCAAATCCTGGAGCGTAACTTGGGCGACTCTCTTGTTGTGAATTACCCTGTGGACTTCCTTTGGTATTCCTCACGTCTTATTTGTTAACTTGCTCACGCTTCGTCGGGGAGTTCTAAATTGACGGGGCCTGCCAGTTTGTTGCCCAGAGCTAGCGCTGATTAAGGGCTTTACTCCCAACTAAACGAGGCTCTTGTACGTACTTAAAGCTAGGGCAAATGGAGTTCTGGGTTCTTGACTGTGTGTCGTCAGATAGGCCACATGGTACTGGTGTCGGTAACTCCTTCAGGCTCTTCGGAAAGAGCTTGGTTTTGGGCGGTTTGAGGGTTGATGGCCAACAGAAACGTCCATTTAGCGTAGTGGTGGCGAAGAATAGTAATTTTAATTGAGCTGCGGCTGAGTCCCTGAATTTTGCGTTGTCGACGTTTTCCGTTATCGAATCAAAGTCGCAGGACACCGTCTGCATATGATTGTGCTCGCCATACGAAGTGCGTATCTTACGCTGCATGATTGTAACTGGACTTGACTGTTACTGGTGGGTGCGAACCTCTGCAGTTACATTGGCCTTTGCCATGGGCAAGGGCCCTAATATGTCGACCCAGTCTTTGGAAGAGGCAGTGTGGTGATCATCGAAGCTGGCGGGGCGTGAGCCTATTTGCGTGTTCTTGGCGGTCTGCATCTTTTGACCGAGGTTGGTTCGTCTTTGAGCATTGTGGGCGATAGTATCTGCCTCAAATTTTCGATAGCGTTGAGCCACAGATATGGTTCCGCATATGCCTTCATGCGCTTCTCTTAACACATATTGACGTCTTCTCTGTGATATTTACATTTAGGAAGGGTGTGAAGATCTTTCGTTTGTGAGGCTCCCTTGTGATTAGTAAACTGGAGGATCTCACTCTTATCTTAATAGCTTCACGAGTCGTGGTAAGATTAAATCTCATTAATGTAATCCCAAATGAGGTCCATCCAGGTTTAGTACGAGATGTTGTGGCGGCCCGTATGAGTAAGAGGTCGACGGAGGCTGCGGAGTATTCGATGGCGTCGATTCCCCCCCGATGTCTTCTATAGTAGTGCGATTTTACTTGGCGTGCGGCAGAATTCTCTGGATTACGGGACGTCTTGGATCTGGCGTGGCTTTTTTATCATCGGCGGACTTCTGAGAAGATACGAGAATCATTTTCTCACTTTTGGCCTCGTATGTGTCTTGATCTGGCCGACCACCAGGTTGGGAATTAAGTTATAGACCTCTGGCGTCGACCTCACAATGAATGGCGAGGTTGAGGAGCTGCTTGTGCGACCTGCGTACTGCGACCTCGTTGTTGGGCGTGGAACCCAAACCTGGCATACTCAATGTCTATACATACGGTGGTCGAGATTAGCTTACCTTTCAGCTTCCTTGTGCGTTTGAGGCTCCATCCGCAGGAGGCTTCCGTATGAGGTCGTCCCTTGATTGGAGTGGGCTCGACAAGCTCCTCTTGGGGCGAACTCCGTGGCGTAGTGAAATCGATAGGATCGTCGCACATGGCTGTTTTGAGTTTATTAAGAATGTGAATTCTCGACTCATGGCCCGTTTCGCCGACTCAGAGACCTCGGCTTATGTAACACACACGCTTCATGGGGTGGTCGGGACCATGGTGTGAGCACGGGAAGCCAGGTGAAGTCTCAGCGCCGCCGGTCTGAGCTAATATTAATTTTCCATTTTGGATACCTCTCTCGGCTCCCCCTCGGGCTCGTACGTGGGCGGGGCGTATGCGTTTATGTCTCTGAGCCTTTGCGCTAGTTGAAAATCGTCTTGCCAAATGCGATTAATGAGTTTCTCCTTCTGGAGCTTACTAGAATGGGTGGCGACTCAGTATGTTTTCAAGGCTACAAGCGGCTTCTTCACATTTCTGATCATGAAGGCTTTTTTCAAGACTTGGAAGAAAGGTTGGCACTTGTCACTTGCCCTGGACACGAATCGACTTAGAGCTGCGATCCTCCCTGTTAGCCGTTGTACTTCCTTTGTCCCGGACGGTGATGGCATGTCCAGCAATGCTTTTATCTTATCCGGGTTTGCTTCAATTCCCCTGTGGTTGACTATGAAGCCCAGAAATTTTCGACACGTGGCGCGACCCGCCGGTTGACTTCATGTTTACTGTCCATAGGATACGGAATGTCTCGGAGAGGTGAGCGAGGTGGAGACCGGCTGTAGCGAGATTTACCGGCTGTATACCTCGGTATTGGCACCTATACTGCTTTTGAAACATCGGGTTCACCTAACACGGTGAGTTGCCCTGCATTCTTAAGCCCCTGACGGCATTGCGTCTTGATGTAGGTCCCATTGCTATGATGAATGGCGTCTTCTCACGGTCTTGGGGTCCATGCTGATCGATTATATGGGAGAAGCATCCATGAAGCTAAGAGGCTCATGGCTGCTAGTTGCATCTCTGATAAATTCTAGATCTGAGCGGGGAAGGCGTCGCTGGGCATGCTTTGTTTATGTCGGTGAAATCATCTGAGCGCCATTTGCCATTTGCTTTCTTGGCGAGCACAGCATTGGCGGTGCATTCACGGGTATTCTACCTCCACGATTGCCTGCTTGGAGGAGCTTGCCGACCTCTTGGTTGATGGCCTTTTGTCTCTCTGGTCACGAAACCTGCAGCTTTTGCTTGTGGAAACTGTGAGACGGGTTGGATGAGTGACTTAGCAGGTGATGAGCTTCACGAGGTGAGTGCCACTCATAATCAGAGCTGCTTCCATCTTGCGGGAATGTCCACTGATACGTCTTGAGGCTGGCATTGAGGGCCTTTGAGGTATACCTGGTGGAGCCAATAGGCAGAGATCTTTCTGGGTCGTCATCCAGTGCTGGCTCCCGACTCTTGAGGGCTGGTAGAGTGGACCTTAGATCACGCATATCAAGCTCACCCGTGCTCATTGTCGACAGTTTTGTTTCATAGAGGCGGTATAGCATTCTCGATGCCCACTGTTGATTCCCTCGAGCCGTCCCAGCCTTGGATTTATTGTCGAATTTAATGCCCGAGGTGGGCATCAGGGGATGGCACATCGCGTTGAGAGGAGTGCCGGCAACATGTTATAATTTGAATGAGCGTCCCTGAAACAACATCTAAGTCGTTGGCAGCAGGGGTTCCCCAGTTGCTTCCCGAGTTGGATCGTTGATGGCAACACCTTTTCTCTGAGAACAGGAGATGAGTGTTAACGGGTTCCTAGCTTTTCTCTTCCAATTCCGTTTTATTGATAGATTAAAAATGATGTGGTAGGGCTCCCATTGTCTCTTGGGATTGGAGTATAGGACCGTTGTATTTGCCACGATTGCGCGGATTACGGTGGGTCGTCGTAGAGATCTTGACACCGCTGAGTCTGAATCGGAGTGTGATGGTGGTGTCGATTTCGCGGTGTTTTGAATCTCCCGAAAACATGCCCTCCCCAGTCTAGATCTTATCTTTGCCGTAAGTGGGCCTTGAAATAGAACTAGATTCTCCTCACCTCCGGCAAATCCTCTGAGATCTGTGATTTCCCAGGGGTTCTTGATCTGGTCGTCGTCCCGGCAGGTGGTGAGCGGGCCGAGGCTGATACGGTTACGGGTCGGGTCTTGAGCTTGGTTCCCAGAGAGATATGAAAGCGCGTAGATATCATGTTGTGAATCTTTCACATCTCTCTTCTCAAGCGTATCTGAGTTATCAAGGTGCGATACGTAGTCCTTATGGAACTCGGTACTTGGAGTTATCTCAGTGGCGGGTTGATTTCATGCATCTTTGCCACCGCCAGGGATTGCTCGTTTAGTATAAATGCGGAACTTGACAAATTTTGTCGGGGGTGAAGTCTTTAAGGCGAATAGCGTCGTCGTCTTCGGTACACTTGGTGACGGGGTCACTAAGATTTCCTCGTCTTTGGGAATCGCTCTTTCTGCCCCGGAGATTTTCTAATCCTTGCTTACCTCTTGGGGCTCCGTCCAGTAACTTCTCTCGGTTGTCTTTTTGCTAAGCGGAAGAACTTTCCTTTTGGCAGGAGGCCTCTTCTCAGTTTTATGTATTTTGACTTTGAGAACCTCGGCCATGTTGGCTTGAGGTTCTTTGGGAATGAAGAACATCAGTCTTGCTTTGTCACTCCCGACCTTGCTATGAAGTAGTGGCGGGCTTTTAATCCAGGTACATCTATCTTCAGGACTCGGCGTGTCGCAGTTGTACATGACTTGAGTTTATCACATGTTTCTGCTTGATGCTGACGGGATGGTAGCTGACTTCACGGCATGTCCTAGCCCAGATGAAGTGGGAGCGACGCGATTGATATTCCTACGAGCAGGAAATGGTTGAAGAGGGGATCTGTTGAACGACCATAACTTCATTTGGGCCTTTTAAGGTGGTGGCCAGTGCCACTGCAGAGGAAGACGAGGGATACGGATACCCGTCTGACTCATCGAGTTCTTGTAGGTATTGAGGATGATCTTGGATCTTTGAGCGCCATCGAGCAGTTCTACTTGAGGCGTCAGGTGTTCAGCGGGAGCGGGTAGTTTAGCAGGGGGTGAAAGGTGGTCTGCTTTGCACACAGTATCTGTGGTGAATTGTGCAGGGTGTGCCCCTTTAACTACCTCCTTTTACATGGCTTAGCTCTTGTTGGAGGTCGAATCTTTGCTCCGTATACGCTCTCTTGCGGCCGGGGATGTTGTGGATTCGCGTTCTCGCCCGTCCTGCGTGTCTTGCTAGAAACTTTCTTCCCTGCAGGGGCGGCTGGTTGTAGGTCGTGCGCAAGCGGCTAGATTAGCCTCGCCCGGTGTTTGAGGGGAATGCCGTAGCCGTCTTTGTCCCTCAGCGTGAGCGTTGGCGACGCTGTCGGGAGAGTGCATGTCGCCGCTGGGGAGTGCTGTATTGTTTGTGCAGGTGGTTGTTCCACATCTCTTCTGCCAAAGCGTTGGTTGCCGAGGCGAAGCGCTTCCCGCCGTTTGTGTTGGCTTGGACCGTCGTATTCCCATGGTCTCGCATCTCGCGGTGATTAGCGCGTTCCCGCCGTTCTGGGCCGATACTCATCAAGAATCGAAATCAAAGCTATGTTCGTAAGAATAAATGCTCTACGCATTCGCGCCAACCGGACATGCCTTTTTTCAACTCGGAACTGGCCGAGCGTAGGTCGGGCCGACCAAGATCATGCACAATCAATAACCGGAGGATGCCTGATCTTCCGGGCCTTTCGGACCGGAGAGACCTACCTCCGACGGGTCCGCAGGCCGCAAGGCCGTCTGGCCCGGGTAGGAGGCCGGCTCCAGCTCCTGATGTGGCACTCTCCCAAGAAGAACCGTAAGGAAGAAGGGCCGCGAGGGCTTTTACCATACCGCCTCCGATGCTCAAGTCGCATTCTTTCGGCGAAGAAAATACTTCAGATTGTTCTATCGACGCACCTTCTCGCTATGAATGGCTTGTATTTATAATTGATATTCATCCATCGGACGATGACGAGGAGTCCTTCCGACGGCATGCTTCTCATATACAATTTTTAGACTTACCGGGATGATTACCAAAAGAATTTTATTCTAATAATCCTCCTTCTTTATCGGGAGAATGTCCAATCGATGGTCTTCTATCGTTTTTTCTTTCCTTTATAATAGACTTGATCTGAGGATATCTTGCGAATATTTTATCTTCTCTCTGCCGAGATATTGTCGACTCCGCCTGTTACTCGCCTCCCGTTCATTCGAATCCATGTTTTGGCCCCAATGAGCGGCCTCTGCTTGGGCCGCCGTGAGGACAATTTTACATCTTTAATCTCATTGCTCTCTCGCGATGAATAAACGCTGACCCATTTCACATCCTTATCATAATATATTACCATATTAATTTAATATTAATACAATTAGTTAATTAATCAATCAATAATACAAATTACCATATTAAATTTTATATTATTCTTATTTATATATTATTTATAAATTATTTATTTGGAATTAATTTATTTATATTTGGTAAATAATTTTTATATTTGCATCACAGATTGCTCACAAAAATACGATTTATATCTTTTAAATTTATTATATTATTTTATTCGTTTTAAACATCAAAATGGTTTTAATTCCTCATAGACAAGTAGTTTCGACGCCAAGCTGGACGCGAGGCGTTTAAAACGGCCTCGTTTTGATTTATAGTTAAAAAAAAAATTAAACGAAACAACGCTAGTTTTGTCCTTACAGAGACGAAACGACGTCGTTTTTCTTTGCAGAAGCCATAAAAATGGCTGATATTTCTCTTCGGCCAGATTTAGAAAATGAAGAAGGGGGAAGGAGGAGGGAGAAGAAGAATATCTCTGTCTTCGAGCTAGGAGCAAGCTGCGAGTCCGGCGACGATGAGTCGACGACCAACCAACGAGCGGCTACGGTGAGTCGGTGACTCAAGAGCCAACGACCCAGCGAAAGTTAGTTTTGCTTTTGAATTTTGTAGGGTATGTTGTGTGTTTATTCTGAGATTTCGATTTAGAAATCATAGATCCAGGTTGGGGTTTTTTTGCAGTTTGGTTTTGCAGGGTTCAAAGAATCAAACTGATTACTGATAGCCATTTTTTATTTATTTTTAATGGTTCTGATTTCAAATCACAATCCGGGTCTTTTGGCTTTTCAGAGGAATCTCTGAAAAAGAAAATGTTTTGGTCTTTGGTTTTGGGACTTCTCCTCTCCGAGTCGACCGAGTTACGAGATGACTCGGCCGATTCCACCGAGTTTCACCGATTTTCTCCGAGTTTAACCGATTTTTACCAAGTTTTAAACCGATGAATTCCGAGTCTCGTATCTGGTATCGGTATCGACGCGGTGAGGCCCGAGTCGTACCGGACTCGGCCGTCTTAATGGTCATTTAGCTTTGCCAAGACTGTCGACTGCGTTCGTGGGAGACTGGGAGTAACCGCTAACGGGCTCTTCCTGGACTTTGATTCTAAGAGAGACGATAAGGAAATAGAGGAATCAGCAGAGTCACCATTCCTGATTGCCCTAAGGTATGCCAAAGGGATCCTGTAATGAAGTCACTCATCTTCTGATACTCCTTAGATCCATCCCAGAAGAAGGAAAACCGTAGTTGTTGAATTAAATTAAGTTGAACGTGGTGATTATGTGATGTGTCGAGTTCAGTTTTCATCACGTGATTTTGTGGAGAAAATGATTTCAATTTTTGATTACATACTTTGTTTATTTATTTATTGATTTATCAATGGATATGAATGGATGCACTGTTCATTTGGGGGATTTCCTTTTCTGAGTTTTATGTTTAGTATGATATTCGGAAGAATTAGGGAAAGGGAAATGTTGAAAATTGCAGGAAATGAAGTGTTAAGGAATGTGATATGAATATTGAGCCCAAACAAGCTTAAGCTTCAAGGAAAATTTATGTAGTTCGACGTGGTTGAGAGTTTGATTTAGTCCTTTTAGGAAAATTGGTGGTTGAACATGAAGTCCTTCCACGAAGCTAGTTTCCTTGCATTTCCCATGTTGTTTCCAAGATCCAAATGTAAAGGTGATATAAATGTGTGGCAGGTGCAAGAATTAAGAAGGGAAAAGAGGATTAGAGGGAGAAAGAAGAAGTTTCATGAGTAAACTTTAATTACACTGGAGCAGAGAGAAGATGAAGTTTTTTGGTTACCAGTTTGCATATCTGCAGCTGGACCCTTGGATTCACAAATAGCCTCCCAAAACAGAATTGGCAAGAACTCCCCCTTTTCAGCTAACAAAAATGCTGAATAACAAGAAGAGAAATAAAAGAAGGAAATGAAATATCTTCTAACGACTAGTGCTAAAATGGATCCCGCCAAATGCTCGTTCCACTTATTGGAATTAAACCACACGACACCGCTTTTGAACAATCCGCATCAATTCCCTCTCCTTAAACCTTCCTTGTCCTCAAGGAAGAATGATGGAAAACGGTCTTCAATTCATCCAAGAAATCTCTACCGACGGACAGCGTGATTGATCCTTCCAATGTATTCCAGAGTTGAATTTGTCAGAGCATTGTGCCTTTTGACCATCCTACGATCCAGAATATCTCGAGGGAGTAAAGTAGTGCTGGTATTTGAAATTGTTAGAGTTGGTATGGCTTGAATTGGATGGTGAGTAAGGTTTAAGAAGTGAGACATGAAACACACTATGAATTTGAGCATCAGGAGGCAGCTTCAGCTGATAAGCTACTTTACCAATGCAGTTAGTTATGGGAAAAGGTCCGTAGTAGCGTGGTTGTAGTTTTTGATTACCACCATGAGCAGTTCCTTGTTTATATGCTTGCAATTTTAAATAAACTGCATCCCCAATATGAAATTCTCGATATGTTCTTTTCTTATCAGCTTGTGCCTTCATACGGTTTTGAGCCTGAGCCAAATGTTGTTTGAGAAGTGTCAACCATCCCACACGCTCTGTTAAGAGTTGATCCACTGCTTCAATATTAGAGTCTTTAGGGAAATAGGGGATGTGAACCGGAGGAGGGTAACCATATAATGCTTCAAAAGGTGTAACCTTGATAATGGAATGGTATGTAGTGTTATACCAAAATTCAGCTAAGGAGAGCTAATGAGACCATTGAGAGGGTTGATCACCAGCCATACACCGCAAATAGTTTTCAATGCATCGGTTAACAACTTCTGTTTGCCCATCCGCTGGGGGTGATAGGTCAGAGAGAATTGCAAATACATGCCTTGAGTTTGGAAAATTATTTCCAAAAAGAACTAGTGAAAACCGTAATCTTTGTCACTTGTAATCAGACAGTGGTCTATGAAGCTTATGCAAACATGATCAAGGAAAAGTTGTGCCACCGTCTTGGCTGAATAAGGGTGGGGTAACAACATAAAATGCCCATACTTAGTCAAATGATCAACTACTACCATAATGGCGGACTTTCCACCCGATTTTGGAAGACCCCCAATGAAATCCATGGTAATGTTAGTGAAAATTCTACAGTATTGTGTGGAAGAGGTTGTAGTGCACTCCAGAGTAGGTCAATTCCTCGTGTTTGTAACCGGGCAAGTAAAGCAAGTTCGAACAAATTCACGGACATCTTTCCACATCCCCTTCCAATACACTACACAAGAACCATCCTCTTAAATAAAGGTAGAATTTTAATGACCTGTGAGGAAGAAGCATGAAAGTGCAAAGAAGAGTTCTTGTTTCATAGAGTTGTTCGCCCACCACAAGCTCCTCTTTCTTCAGAATTTGCCATTGGACCAAACGTATTTTGGGAAATATAGTTGAATCATTCTCTTTGCTAAAATCACTGGCCGAGATGCAAATCAAAGCCATGTTTCTTTGATCTTGTTTTACAAATTCGATCAAACATGATTGAAGATGTTAGCTTCATTAATCCGTGAGAATGAACACGAGAGTGCATCTGCAACCACATTTTCTTTCCCTTGCTTGTAACGGATCTCGTAGTCAAATTGCATTAACTTTGCCATCCAAGCCCGTACGAGTGGATAGAAAACACGTTGTTCCACAAATATTTAAGGCTTCTTTGTGATTCTGCTTTTAACAATAAAGTGACGATTCATCAAATAAGATTCTCATTTCTTTACTGCCATCAGTATTGCTAGCATTTCTTTCTCATAAACAGAAAGAGTTTGATATTTTTCGTGAGAGTGCCTTACACAAATTCGATAGATGTCCTTCTTGCATGAGAACTGCTCCTATTCCCTGTCCCGACGCATCAGTCTCTACCACAAGTCAGAGAAAGCTTGAATACCTGCATTGGTCCATTGGAAGGCATCTTTTTGAGCATATCCATTAGTGGTTTTGCTATCCTTCCATAATTTCTATCAAAGCGTCTGTAATAGCCTTTAAGTCCCAAGAAACCGCACAATTGTTTCAAGGCTGTGCTATTGTAATAATTCATCACTACTGCACTTTCTCTCTGGAATGCGAGAGCACTCCACTACTGGAAATGACATGTCCCAAATATTCAATGCTTGTATGGCCAAAAACATTTACTCGCTTGCATATAACCTGTTATCACGCAACACCTGCAAAGCAATGGTTAAATGGCGCAAATGGCAATGGTTAAATGGCGCAAATGATCTTCCATGTTGCGACTATATACCAGAATATTGTCAAAGAAAACCAATATAAATTTCCTCAAATAAGGCCTGTAAATATTGTTCATGAGGCTTTGAAAAGTGGATGGAGCATTAGTTAAGCCAAAAGGCATCACTAAAAACTTAAATTGACCCTCATCTGTTTTGAAGGCAGTTTTGTGAATGTCAAGGGTATGCATTCGAATTTTCAAATACCTTGATCTGAGATCAATTTTAGAGAACACAGTGGACCCACCAAGTTCTTCCAAGAGCTCTTCAATGACTGGTATAGGAAATTTATCTTTGATGGTGGCCTGATTTAATGCTCTATAATCCACACAAAGACGCCATGTGCCATCTTTTTTCTTGACTAAAACAACCGGGCTGGCGTAAGGACTCTTACTATGCTTGATGACACTTGTATCCAACATTTCATTTATCAATTTTTCAATGGCATCCTTCTATGTAGAAGCATATCTGTAAGGTCTGCAGCTAATTGGATTGGTGCTTTCCTTCAATTCAATCTTATGGTCATGTTCCCGCTCTGAGGTAATCCATTTGGTTCCTCAAAAACATCAGCAAAATTCAACAATAACTCTTGCAGGTCAGAGTTATGTTGGAATGGGTCAACTGACTCCAATTGCTCACAAGCAGTCCCTTGAATGGCCCACAACTCTGCAGTAGAAATTAACTGCATTGAAGTAAGCTGATTTGGTTTTGCTAGCAACCTGCTCATCTCCTCCCAATCTAAAAGATTCAAACTCCCTTCCATCTTCCCTTGTAGCTTATACGATTGTCCCTGCATTGCAAAACTCATTTCCAACTTTTTGAAATTCCATATGATGTCCCCCAATGTAGCTAACCATTGAGCACCCAAAATCAGGTCATAATTATCCAATGGCAAAAGATATACATCTGCAGAAACCTATGGCCTGCGCATCTCCAAGTAAAATCAGGACAGACCATGGTACAAAACTAAATCTTGCCATTAGCAATAATCACTTTAATATTGCTCACTGGTTGTAATGGACATTTCACCCTTTTTGCCACTTTAGTACTCAAAAAATTATGTGTGCTGCCATAATCAATTAGGACAAATAGAGGTCTACCTCAATAAGTATTTGTTAATGTCATGGTTTGGTAATCACCTCCACCCAGTAACGCATTCAGTGAGAGTTGAATGCTATCTTGCTTCACATTTTCCAGTGCATCTAGTTCCTCTAGTACAACAGATGCATCACCAGTTTCCACCTGCAATTGCATTGCATAAAGTTGTTTTTTCTTGCATCGATGTCTCGGGATAAACTTTTCATCACACCAAAAACACAATCCTCTAGCCCTTCTTTCATCTAAATCCTTGTTGGATATAGTTTTAGTGTTTCATTAGGATTGGTGGGTTTGAGGTCTTGGCATAATTGGAGGTGTGGGCAAAATACCCACTGAGGTTGGCTTTGAGGGAACATTTGTAGAAGACCAATTATGTGTATTTTGGGTAGTTTGTTGGGTGATAGGTGCTTGGACAGTAGAGTGTTTGGATTGGAACAAGGCAGCAGGGGTGTATGATGATTTTTGGTGGTAGGTTTTGGCTTGTTTTGAAGAGCTGCTACCGCAATTTCTTGCAAACGAGCAAGTGAATAGGCATCAGCTAAAGCTTTAGGTCTGAACATCCTGACAGGCATTTGTAATTCATCCCTGAGGCCAGAGAGGAAAAAACTTAGGGCCTGAGACTCCTTCACTTCTGCTTGAGGACACAACTCATCAAACTCCTCCATGTAAGACTGCAATGACCCTATTTGCTGAAGGTTTCGCAAATCTGCGAGTGGATCATCATAAGCGTGTTGCCTAAATTTGACACTCAAGGCCAACACATACTCAGGTCAATCTTCATAAGCGGTCGTTCCTCGTGTTTTAACATAACCTTGATGCCACTGAATCGCCTTACCCTCTTAAGTGTAAAGCGGCCATTCTCACCTTAAACTCCGGAGCGGTACGATCCACTTCAAAGAAATACTCAGCACGCAACAACCAACCATCTAAACCAGTCCCATCAAACTTGGGAAATTCAACCTTAGTTGAATGTCCAACGTAATCATCAACTCGTCGATCAGAAATTTTACCTGCGGTTTCACTGGCGAGTGCTTCCATTGTAAGTACCGATTGACTAACACCTCTTGGTTTTGCAAACTAAGTCCTCCGATTAAGGTTTCGAAGTTCATCAGTTGGGATTTTGAATTGTGCTCCTCTGCTTCCCGTCGCCATACTTCTTGTTTCCGTTTGAAATCCTTCATCATCTCAAGTAGCTCTCTACGAACTTCTTGTTGTCGTGTACCTTCAGCCATGGTGAGTATCACAAGTCGAGAGCCGAAAGGCTTTGATACCAATTGATGCAGGTGCAAGAATTAAGAAGGGAAAAGAGGATTAGAGGGAGAAACAAAGGAGTTTCATGAGTAAACCCTAATTACACTGATAGAGAGAAGATGAAGTTTTTTTGGTTACCAGTTTGCATATCTGCAGCTGGACCCTTTTGGATTCACAAATAGCCTCCCCCAAAACAGAATTGGTAACAAACTCCCCCCCTTTTCAGCTAACAAAAAATGAAGAATAACAAGAAGAGAAATAAAAGAAGGAAATGAAATATCTTCTAATGACTAGTGCTAAAATGGACCCTACTAAACGCTCCGTCTAATTTATTGGAATTAAAACCACAACACCGCTTTGAACAATCCGCATCAAAATGAAATTAGAAAGATACATTTTGATTTTTACTGAGAAAAACCCCAGAGAGAAAAGCAATAATGTGGGTTTGGTTTGCAATTCTAGTTTAATAATTTTCTTTTAGTTTTTTTAATTTGTTTTTAAGTTATTTTATTTATTTGTTGTGTGAGATTAAGGATAAATCCTTAATTGATATCCACACTTGGACCAGAAATAGTCATAGAAGCATTAAATTCTAACTGCAGGTGGATTCATGAATCCGCTTAGGTCAAGTATGGAAGCCAATTCACACTGTCATTAAGCTTTTGATTCCTTTCTTTTGACATGGTATTCTAATTCACCTTACTTCTCATCCTTTTTCCGTTCATATTCCTACACATCAAAGGACGCTAAAAGAAGTGATGTTCTTTTGCTAATACCTCTGGTCTAGGGTGTCTGCTTGTAAGAAGTGTTTCTTCATATAGATACAGCGGAAGAGTACCTTTAATTTTGAAAACATTGCATGCCATGTCACCTATGAGTTGAGAAATGTAATGAGAAGCTCTTCTTAAGAGAAATAATTTCTGACATTTAAACTTGTTTTGAAGATTTAAATTGCTTTGATTATCTTAGAGGAAAGGAATAGGGTTATTTTTGAAGACGCAAAGGAAAGGAATAGAGTTCTTTATGACGTCACTTTTTCAACCCTGAGATTGAAACTCTCTATTATCCGTTCCCTTGTTATTTGGGTTGGTTGTATCCCAAATGCGGATATCTCTTTTGTTAGGTTGCTTTTGTATAGATTCTATGGCTATGCCTAGGATGTTGTCTTTTTGGGCTGGTTTGTATGCCCTTTTCTGTTCTTTAGCCTTTTTTTGTTAGCCTCCAGGGCCTTTTTTATATACTCCCTTGTATACTCACTGATATAAATAAATAAAAATCTCCATGTATACTATTTTGTTTGGTCAATATATTGCTCTTTATTGATCAAAATTTTTTTTTTATCTAAAAATAGTTATTGTCGGTGTTATTTTCATTATTTGCATGAATTTGTATGTTCTATAAATACTGTGACACTAAATATTTTACTGCAGAGGGGAACGCGTTATGGTTCTCCTCTTGGATTTGCAGGATTTCCTTCTCCGTGCTCGTGTGCTGAAGCTGTACAGGCAGGCACTAAGAGTGGCTGGAAGAGCCCCTGAACATGCTAAAGGTAAAATATCTTCACCTTTGAAGATTTTTGTAGAGTTTATTATCAGAAAAATACAAATTCCTTCAGTGACTAGGGGAGTCTGACAACAGTTTCTGTAAAATGGTATTTTCTTTCAAAACACACCTTCCAATCTCTTTCATTGCTCAGTATTTTCATTTTGATGTTCTTTCTCTTGATCAAAACCAGAAACCTTCTTGTAACCCTAAAACTGAAGAGCTTCTATAACCCAAAATTTAGTCATTACTGTTTGGATTTTCATTTGTGTCAAAGGGATGTTCTGGGCTATGACAGGAAAGGACCAATACTTTGAATGATGATAACTTGAGAGATATAAATTGTCTGAGTTATACTATAGTTATCTTTCGACATCATGTGATAACTAAAGTACACAGGCACGAGGAGATAATCCTAGAGGCTCAGCTTCGAAGACCCGTATCTACTGTTAATCAGAAATGCTTGTGCAATGTAATGGCTTTAATCAGAACCTACAGATTATTGATAAATATATATATATATATATATATATATATATATATATAGATATACATAGGAGGCGGAATTCTATCTCAAGCATCAGAATCAATGGCAGAAACTTGGTCAAGGAGGATGAGGTCAAAGAAGGCCTGGTTAGGGCTTTTCAGTGTCTCCTCTCAGCCCCAACCTGTTGGCGGTTGCCTTTCCCAGATCTTGATGTCAATTTGATTGGCGAAGACCATTGCGCTAAGCTAGAAGAAATGTTCACAGAGGAAGAAATACTAGCAGCAATTTCTGGGCTTAATGATGACAAAGCCCCAGGTCCAGATGGTTTTCCTTTAGCTTTTTGGTCTTTCAGTTGGGATTTTGTGAAAGAGGAGGTTATGGGATTCTTTAGGGAATTCTTCCTGAATGATCAGTTCGTGAAAAGCCTGAATGCTACTTTCTTGGTTCTGGTTCCCAAGGGAAGAACCGTGGAGGATTTGAAGGACCTAAGACCCATCAGTTTAGTTGGTGTACTTTTACAAAATTTTATCGGAAGTATCACAATAGAATTAAAAGGGTTTTGAGTTTGGCTATCTCCAAAGATCGACGCGTCAGAAGGGAGGCAGATTGACAAGGCGGCTAATTGCGAATGAGTCGGACTGATCCTAGAGGGAAGAGAAGGATCATCCGCAGTTGCGATATCGAAAAGGCCATTTGACCACATCGTGGGACTTTTTGTTGCGCATGCTGAGAGAATGGGTCACAAATGGATTAGACGGATTAACCTGTGCATCTCCACCGCCGTTTTCGGCCTTGATTAATGGTTCTTCCTCCGATCTTTCTGAGTTCGAGAGGCTCCGAGACAAGGGATCCTCTCTATCGCCCATTTGTTTGTTATCGAAATTGAAGCCCTAAGTCACTCTGCAGAGCTATAGGCGCACTTTATCTCTGGGCGTGTGTTTGGGGTAGAGACAGGGGAGATTGTCATATCTCATCTATTATACGCTGATGACACTATCATTTTCTGTGATGCCAATGCCGAGCAGTTAATGTATTTGAGATGGACTCCTAATGGCTCAAAGCCTTTCGTGTTTGAAAATTAACCTGCATAAGAGCGAGGTTATCCCTATGGGTAGAGTGGGACAAACCCGGAGAGTAGCGGGCCGAAGCTTGTGTGGAGTCGATCCTCCTAATTAAGTACTGTCTTCCTCGTGCTCCTCATGGCTTCGGAGTATGGGATTCTATTGAAGAAAGATTTAGGAATAGATTGTCCTCCTGGAAAAGACAATACATTTCCAAAGGGTGGAGACTTACCCTTATTCAAGCACTCGTCTAAATCCCCATTTACTTCCTCTCTCTGTTTAGAATGCCTAAGAATGTTTGGTCCAGGCTGGAGAAGATTCAAAGAGACTTTCTTTGGGGTGGTGGTAATTTAGAGCGAAAACCTCACCTGGTCAACTGGAATACTGTTTGTCAAGAGAAACGCAGAGGTGGGTTAGGGGTGCGAGGTCTTTCCACGATGAACCAAGCTTTACCGTGTGTTTGCAAGCTGATGGTTTGCCAGAGAGGGACTCTCTTGGAGACCGGTGATCGCACCAAACCCAGAGGAAGTTGGGGTCGAACACTGGTGGACATCAGTGAAAGCACAGATCGGCTTATGGAGACATCGTAAAAGAATGGCTCACCTTTCAAACTCCATTTCCTCCTTAGGAAATGGTAGGAGGTCGGGCTCGAGCTGATCCTTGCAAGATATCGTGGTTGCAATGAATTTCCCACTTTGTTCAACTTGGCAGTTCATAAAGATGCAAGGGTGGTAGATGTTTGGGATTCCTCAAGGGAGGAGGGGATGGTCCCATTTTCTGTAATCTTTAACGATCGGGAGATGGTAGAGGCAAAGGTCTCCACTTCCCGGGTCAACAAAAAAATTACGCCCGATCAAGAGGACCGACTGTTATTGAAGGAGTCTAGGACTCCTGGTTTTTCAGTTAGTCTAATGTATCGTAAGCTGAGGCACTCTCCCCCTAATGATTTCCCTTGGCGATCCATTTGGAAATCCAATCGCTCTCCCAAATTGGGATTTTTTGTCAGAAGCTTCTCGGGCAAGGTGCTGCATTGGACCAAATAAAGAGGAAGGGGATCCCTAGTTAATGTGTGTTGTTTATGCGAAGAGAATGAGGAAACAAGTAGTACCACTCGCTTCATCCATTGTTCGAGGGCTAAGACGCATGGGATCTTCTTTTTACACACGTTTTAACTGGGTGTTCCTCAGTACGGTTTGTCAACTTCTTCTTTCTTGGCAAAGTGCTAGTGTCGGAAAAAAACGGAAGAGAGTGTGGAGGGCGGCTCCTCTTTGTATATTCTGGACGCTGTGGATGGAAAGGAATAGGGTGGTTTTCGAGAATGAGGTCCCCTCTGCTCATAGGATGAAAACATTTTCAGAGCTTTTGTGGTCGGGGCTATTGTATACATTGGAGCAACTTAAATTCGTTGGTAGTTTTTGTCTGATGTATAGGTGAGAGGGAGTCGGCTTGTATCCTCTCTTGTTCTCTTGAGCACCTTGTGCTCTTTTAATCTATATACCGCTTTACCGATAAAAAAAAAAAAAAAAAAAAAAAAAAAAAAAAAAAACCTTGTGCTCTTTTAATCTATATAATTGCTATTTGCCGATCAAAAAAAAAAAAAATTATATATATATATATATATATATATATATATATATATATATATATATATATATATATATATATATATATATATATATATATATATAATGGTTTCTAAGTATGGGTTAAAGGTGTCAGCATAGTTTGTATCCCTGCACATCTAGGTCTTTTATGGATTTTTTTTCCTAATGATATCTAAATGATTTTGCTCTGTTTGTTATTTGGGTTCCCAGACTAGATTCTAAGGGCATGTTAGGTTCTTGTTTTTGAAAATTGTTCTTGAAAATAGTTGAAAACACAGAGAACACTATTTTGGTGTTCTCTAAAAATTGTTCTTCTTCTCTGAATTTAGTGTTTTATGTGTTTTTTTTATAAAAATAAATAAATAAATAAAAAGTGGGGAACCATACATGTTCTTCCTGTTTTCTTAGTTCTCCTTGTTTTTGAGAATAGAAAATAGTTTTTAAAAACAGGAACCAAACAATCTCTAACTTTTTCCATGTATCATTCACCAACCTCAAGATTATCATACATGATTTTTGAATCTTGTATTGTGCATGTAGGAAATGTTAGTTTATCTCACATGGGAACACCATAATTGGTTGTAGAAGGTTTCCAAATCATTCTGCCTTTCCATAGTCTTTTATGGGTGAAAGCCTGATGCCATCCTCCATTGAATGGATTTTGCAGCTGAATTGAGGCAGGCTATTAGACAAGAAATGGAGAATAATAGGAATTGCAATGACAAACAGAGAATCCGTTTTTTGATGAGCGAAGGATTGGAGAGATTGAAAGGTCTGGATGAAATGCTTGATATGCAGGGTCATTGATGTTGGAGTGAAGCTGGTCGGTCCATGGAAGGACTTATCCCTCATCTTGAAGGATGGTAAAAACACCTTTTTTTTCTGTGTTAATCAGCTATGCCAACATAAATGGAAGAAAATTCACTTGGTATTTAGATGGTTTAGTGGTTGTAATGGAAAGAATCTGCTGCAGCAATCTGATTGACACTTGGCTGATTTTCATGTTTCTACTTTTTCTTTTTTCTTTCTTTTTCTTTGTTTTTGGTTTGTAAGAATCAGAAGTGTGTAAAATCATAGAAGGTTAAGTGGAATGCAGCATTTTTGAGGTGGTTATTATTTTTACTGCCGAGGGGGTTTTGGCTTGTGTATTTGCTTGACTATCATTTTATTTTATAAATATATTTCAATGATATCTTCGATTCTTCATTAACTGAAGCTCTTTGTTTATAGTGCACCAGAATAATTATGAGGCGTACACCTTTTAATGGACTTTTAGAAGGCCAAATAAGACTCATTTGCATTGGAACACAGCGTTTGGCCCAGTAACAGTTTTCATGACTTCTGAACTCATGCCTAAAGGACGACTTTACGTCCAGCCAATGAAATGTCCATTCCGTACAGAATTTGGACAAATGGGAAAGACCAATGCTCCTTGATATCAAATTAATCCATATTTAAAAAAATGACTTTTCAAAATAATTACAAAATAGTCTTTTTTATGTTTCAAAAATCACATTCATATCAATTAGGAGTTGAAATTAACTAAAACCAATTAACCTTAAAACTATATTCATCGCTTTGGTTTTAAGGTTAATTTTCAAATCTCAATTAAAAATGTTTGATAAAAAGACTAGTTTGATAAATGTTTTAAAAAGAAGCCTTTGTGTATTTTTTTTTTTTAAATGAATTATTTTGGTTTTAAAGTCGCTCCATCAGCTTTCTCAAGGCAATTATAAGAGTATTATCCTTTAGCTTTCGATGGCAAGAAACCTCCTTTAACCTTGATATATGCTTTAGCTGCCAAAAGTGAACTCGAGCATTTGGAGTTGTTAGGTCCTCAGTTAGAAATGTGGCAGTGCAGTCAATAATCAAGTCCACACCAAAAAAAAACAAGAACAAATAAATAAAACAGGAAAACAAAAACAAATAAATAAAACAGGAAATGCTGATAATAAGGTGAAAAGAAAAGACATCCTGACACGCCAAAGAATTGTTCAGTTTGGACCAAAAGGACTGCAACGACCTTAAATACCAAACAATATACTTAGAAGAGAAGTTCATATGGAAAGAACCAATTTGTGATTTTCTAAATCATTGCCAATAAATATCCACAATGAGTTCCAAAAAGCTGCAAATACATCGTTATTCTCTCATGCAGGGCCCAGAATTTTGAATGACCCAAAACAAATGACAACAGAGCAAATCACAGTTTAATTGATTTAATTTATAGATGTCTACAGGGATGGAAACAGCAAATCCCCTATCCACCATCTTCTCCACCAATTCCTCATGCTTCTTTAGCTGCCCTGCCTTCCTCAGCTGCTGAAGCACCATCTCATAATCTGGCAGACTTGGCCTCAAGCATTTCTCCTCAATCATCTCCTTAAAGAATCTGTATGCATTATTCCAATGCCCAATTCCACAGAATGTTGAAATTATGATCCGATAAGTATTCACATTAGGCTCAATTTCATTGCCATCCATTTCCTTCTTCAGCTTGAGAACCATGTCGGTTGATTTCGAGACAGCAAAGATCCGCATCAGTATGTTGTATGTCACTGTGTTGGGTTTACATTTCAGGTCCTTCATCCTGGCAAACATGCGGTGGGCGCCATTGATATCCCCCAGTTTCGAAATGCATCTGAAGATCGGATTGAAAGATGATGCATTTAGATTGCACTTTTTCTTGACCGCTGAATTAAGAACCTTGACAGCTTCTTCAAGATTGTCATCCCTGCAATGAGTGTCAATGAGAAAATTGTATGTGATGGTATCGGCGGGGCAGCCAAGCCTCTTCATCTGGTTATAAACTTGCAAAACCTTCTCTGTTCGACCTGCTTTGACATGAACTCGCATCAGATTGTTGAAAGTGATGGCGTTTGGATCACACCCTACATCGATCATCTCTGCGAAAACGTCATGGGCGCGGGTAATTTGTCCATTTCTGCACAATGCATCGATCACAATACTGTATGTATACACATTGGGCTGAATTCCAGCCATTTTCATTTCATGAACTCTCTAGCTAAATGTTGCCTGCTCTGCACCAGCCATGAATCAAGCTAGTGTACACAACCACATCAGGCTCGAATCTATCTTTCAAACTATCAAAAAAGGACTGAGCCTCCATTGCCCTTCTCTTCTTACATAGAATGCTGATCACAACGGAGAATGCGATCTTATCCGGTTTGCAGCCATAGTCCTCCATACGATTGAACGCATGAACTGCTTCCGCAGCCAATCCGGCCCTTACATACCGCCGAACAAGGATGGAGAACGTATCAACCGGGATTTCTAGGTTTCGCGTTTTCATCAAATCGATCAACTGCCACGCTAAATCAAATTCCCGTACCTTTCCGGCTAGATCAATCATCTCCATGTAGGGTTCGGGAGAGTGCCTAAACTCTTCAAGGCCCGTCGCCCAGTTGAAGAACGCTAGGGTTTGGGGAAAGGGAATGCCGTGGCGGACACCGCCGCATTTTTCAATTACGCGGCGGACGATGGCGGGGGAGACGGAATCCGCGGAGGAGGCTTGGGAAAGGTCGAAGCTCAGACCAGGAATAGCAAAGTTAGGGTTTGGAGAGTGATGATCAGGGTTAGGGTTTTTGCGTTGGTGGTTTTTGATCAGCGAATGAAACTTTTCCGCGGCTAGGGTTTCTTCGGGGGATAATACGAGGTTAACAACGCCTACACCACTATCCTTTACTTCTTCTTCTTCTTCTTCAGCTTCTGAAGAAGACGAAGAATAGAGTTTAAAGCTATGTCGGGAAAGTGGAGATAGACTGTATCCTTGAGGAAACAGAAAAAAGCGCCATGACTTCTTCACAACGCCATTGACGATTACTCTGTTTCTCAATTCAGAATTCACAGTCTCGTGCAAAGAAAGTAGGGTTAAGGGCAAAAGAGTTTGTCCCACAGTACCACTTTTAAATAAAAGGGAGAACTAAGTTATGGGAACTTTCATTTTTATTTTAAATTTTATATAAAACAATTAAATAATAAAATTAAATTGATAATGGGTACTATTGATGTAGCATTCGTGTATGTATATTTTTTATCAATTTAGTTTTTATTTTATATCAAATATTTTTTAAATCATGAGACATGAGGTTGGTTTTAAGTCTTTTATTTTTAAATTTTCAAATAAATAATATTAAGCCCCTTAACTTAATTCTCTTTAATAAATAAATGAAAACAATATAGTACAGTTTCTAAGAAAAATTAAAAAATAGTGCTTAAAATTATAGTAATTAATTATAAATTTATCTTTAAAATTGAAAATTGTATAAAAAAACTTTAAAAAAATTTGAATATTTTTAATATATTTTAATTTCAAGATAATAAACAGATCCTACAATTAAAAAATTGTCAGGTACTATAATTTTAATTATTTTAAATAATTAAAACCGTAGTAATCAGCTACGGTTTGATGAAACCGATAGTTTGATTTTTTTTCAAACTTATATTGAATTGATATTTTTATTTTAAAACACTATTTTGGGACAAAACTTAGGGCAAACCAAAAGTGACGCCGTTTAGGCCTTCTGTGCATTTTTTAGCCTATTTAGGCCAAATCCATCATTTTCACGCCTGCTTACTTGATCGAATGCTCTTTTTTTTTTTTATGTCGACGTGGCTATGAAAATAAGATACTGGAGAGGGTGAGAGGGAAGGAGGGAGGGTCGACTGAGGAAACGAGAAGCGATGAAGGTCGGAAAATGTCGAAACCTCGCGAAATTCCTGAACCAGATGACCAGGAATAACATTGAATTACAGAGGCGTTTCCTTCACGAAGGACCAGACACTGTGGAGGAACTGTTAGAGAGACACATAGTGAAGAAGGAGAAGAGCAGTTTGACGACAGTAAGATGAGATCTCAACATCGGCAGAGACTCACCAGCACTCGGCGGGAGGCACTGAGTCTGTCGCGATATCTGAGCTACCTGATTCTTCATGTGGCCGGACTCCTGAGGCGTTCTCTGGTGCGACGTGTGTCTGTGAGAAAATGCGAAAGAATTCGAAGATGCGCGATTCATATGATCCGAGATTATCACTTTGCTGATTATCGGAGGCAGAGATGCGGTGCAACGGCTATACAAGCCTGCCGAGAAGCAGAAAGAGCAGGTCAAGAAGGAACGGAGAGATCGAGATCGGCGTTGATTTTCGGTACCTGTATGTAAATTGGGATTATGAAACCAATATCATTATAGGAATTTTATGGATGTGAAATGGGTTTGGAAACCCTGTAATGACTGTTTGGTTATTAATAAATTGAAGGAAGAAAACTGAGTTTATTATGTTTTTCAGATCTGATTTAACTTTGATGTTTATAAACGGGATGAAATTTGCGGACGGAGGAAGAGAACTGGAAGCCCTAATCGGTTGATGAGAAAATCTAGGGAGAGGAATGGAAACCTGGAGAAAACACCGGAAAGAGAACTAAGTCTTAAGGCCTGTTTGGTTACCACTTGTTTTGAAAACCGTTTTATTATCTAAAAAAAATAAAGACAATAAGGAAAATATGTCGATCATGTTTATTTCTCAGTTTTTTTATTTTATTTTGAAAAATATAAATAACACTCAAGAATATTAAATTTATAATAAATATAGCTTTCACAAACATTAAAATAGAGTTCTATATATTTTCAAAATCAGTATTCAAAACAGGCTTCCTTTCTTTAAAATAAAAATACACAAAACACAAAAACACCTTAAATTCCGAGAATGAGATCACTCAGATAACAGAGAAAGTTATCTAAGTTTTCATGCTCATCAATAGGCAATTTTTTTTAAAACAGGCATCAAATAGGGTTTGTGTTGTCTGGATTGAAATGTTTTGTGTTGTCTGAATTTAAATGTTTTGTTTTTCACTTTTTTGTTTGTTTCCCGGGAAAAAAAAAAAAAACTAAATGTGTCTGTCTCTCCTTATTTAAAAAAAAAACATTCCAAGGGCAGTAATAAAGGATTAGTTGAAGATGTTTGAATTTGCTACCTGTTTGTTTATAAGTTTTAAACATAATATAATTGGTTAAGTCTTGGTATTTGGTAAGGGGAAGACCAAGACCCTGGTTTCCTATCACCACTACCCTGGTATTTGTGTGAGAAATAATGTAAAATAAAGCCACAAATAATCAATCAAAACCAGATCTAAATCCACATAAATGCAACCACTATTTCCACTCTCACCATTCCATCAAATTTCAACAAAACCAACCTAATGACTTTCAACGTCCCCGTTAAAAACAGAAAGAAAGAAAACAAATACACATAAAATTATAAAAATAATAAAATTTTGATACAGTAGCAAATCTCATTACAATTTTCAAGATACTCTTTTATAAAACAACATAACTGAAATAAACTATATTCAATTTCTATGAAATCTTTTAATTTGAACTCCAAAACATAATCTCACCTGTTTAAGATCTACTTTAGCATGAGGAAACCCTAGTCGCCCCTCCTCATCTTTTTATCATGTTCTTAGCTCTTTTTTCTCAAGTAAATAAAAGAATGGTTTTTATTTTTATTATTTTATCCTCGAAATCACTCATTTATATATCTTTATTTAATTTTCTTATTCAATAAATTTATTTTTTCAAAAAATTTAGGGTTTTATCTTGTTTTAGAAAGTTAATGTCACACGTTAAATACGATTTTATTATTGAAACATATGTCAGAATGCTTTTTCGGGCTTGCTCATATAGATTAAGTGCTTATTTACGCATTTAACGATTCAAATAGATAAATTGATCTAATCAAGATATGGGTCGCTATATATTAAAGAATCCTGAAGTTAAATATTATAAATAATTAATTATAAAATTTACAAAGTTATATGTTTGATTTATATATATTATTAATCAGCATATAATTTCACATATAGATAGTACTGATATCTTAGATTTATCAATATATTACAAAGCTTTCACAAAATTATTTTTCCGTGAACAAAGATCTATTCATCGATTCCAATTAACCCGAAACATAAAAGTTAACAGAAGTTTTTAAATTGGAACCATAGATTAATGAATTTAATCCCAATCCTCAAACATGTGTTTCTGCCTATGACTGAAAATACCATAAAATAAATAACTATGAAAAAACAGATAAAATAGCAACCAGAACAAATCAAGTATTGAGATTTTCATTTTTCATGTCAGACAAAGCTGCAAAAGTTTCATCATTGCAGCACGCATAGGATATACAAGGAGCTACTTTCAAAGTTGTAGAGATTCCACCTTCTAACAGCTTTATTATATCGATGTTAAAAGTATATTAAAAAAATTTACTATATTGATGCTAAAAGTATATTAAAAAAAAGTATTGGGATTTCCTGCATTAGATTATAATTTCATAATCCACCACTAGAATAGGATATTAGCTGCAGCCAAACAAATCAAGAGAAAGACTACCTACCTCCTTCTAATTCCAAGTCTCATCACCAAAACTACGTGCCCACACCGAGTCACGCAGCCGCCGAATGCAAGCCACAGCATATAGGGCCTGACTGAAAACCCTCCATTTCAAAGTCCGACCAAAAGAAAATGGAAGGGTTATTTAGTAATTTAACATTCTAACAAAATGGATACTTTAGACTCAATGGGCGCTGCGCTTTAAAAATGGTGATCATGGGCGTGCGTACAGAGCTGCTGCTTATTCAAAATCATCAGATTCAGACGCAAAAGCTCTCCCGTGGACGACGAGGTTTCTTGGATTGAAAGCTAGGGTTTGGAGCTTCAACAATGGCGAAAGGGAGGTATTCTAGGGGGCATGGCAAGAGGTGGTCGACATTCGCGCTCGTTCTTTCGTTGCTGCTTATGCTAACAGTTGCTCTGTCTATGCTTCTTCGCTTTGAATCGTCTCTTGCCGGTCGGCAGGAAGATTCGATGCGGCCAACGATCTGTTCCTTCAGGCGCAAGACGTCGATAGGTGATGATTTGCTGTGGATCGAAATTATCTGTTCGAGACTTGGCTGTTATTGATCTGCATAGGTTTTTATGTGTGATCGCAGAGGTAAAGAAGATTGGGGAGAAAGAGGAGAGCAGTGACGGAAATCGTTCCTGGGAGCCTGAGCTTCTACCTATCAAGCAATTCTTGCAAATGCCTTCCATATTTCTTATTTTTCTTTCCGTTTTGGAAGATCAATCATCTGCGTTTAATTTGAAGGGCATATGGCTCTGATTAGGCCTTGTGTGCCCAACTTTACTCTTGCAACTGTGGGTGATTAGTCAATGTTTTGACTTCCCAAAATGGGACTGCATTTCTGTATTTTATGTGAAATTTTTTTTCTTGTGGTAATTGGATGTATGATCTAAAGGATTTGATGTAAACAAGTTAATGGATGCCAACTATTTGAATGAATATGCCTGAAAGGAAATATTTCTGCAGAAAATATGGCAAACTGAAAGAATTTTTGTTTTCTTCACTTTTAAGTTTGTACAATTGTGTGCTTCTTTGAATTGCTGTCCTATGGTTGGCAGTCAAGTGTTTGGCACTGAACTTGAGGGCAAGTGTTTCATAGATCTAGGGGTTCTCACACCTTTTGGTTGGTTAGACTAAATAACTTTTTCTGTAGGATCAGATAGCTTTCCTAATCCACGCGAGGAATAGAGTTGTCTTGACAATGTTGGGGCAATCATTTCAAAAATTTTTGTCAATAAGTCAAGAAATCACATTATGCTTGAGTTCATGCTAATAAGTTAGTAAAGAGGTTGCTCTCTTTACGGGTCTGGTTGAGATAAGTCATGTGCCTACAATTTTATCACATGCCTTATGATCCCAGTCTACCTTTATCCGTCTAACATTGATTTCGATTTGTTGGAGATATTTATCAAATCTCATTCTACTTATTTTATACATCTCTAAAAATGATGAATTATTTACTCCCATGTACTTTTTTGGACAGTCCAAGGAAGAATGTGAGTACCTGATAAGTCTTGCAAAACCCTATATGAAAAACTCAACCGTTGTTGATAGTGAAACCGGCCGAAGCAAAGATAGCAGGTTTGCATATTCTGCAGTCTACTACTACTTTTGCAGATCCTGTCATATATAGAAGATGATTGTTCTCTATATACAATGCATTGCTTTATTCTTACTCTTGGGATTGTTATTAAAAGTTTATAATAATATTTAAAAGCACTTGCATCTTCTTATTTGCAGGGTGCGTACTCAGTTCTGGAATGTTTTTGAAGAGAGGACGAGATAAAATCATCAGGGACATTGAGAAAAGAATAGCTGATTTCACTATCATTCCCGTAGGTACAAGAACCAAAATAATGATATGGAAAACCTGGAATTTCTTTTCAGGGACATAAAATTCATGATACTTTACTTCATTCCATTGAATGCAATAATTAAAGATATTACATGACAAAAACACATGGCATCCACCAAGAACCTCAGATTCACCATCCATACTACCAAGTATCAGATAACCTGCAACCTTTCTTTGATAGGCAAAGATAGAATATATTAAAAGCGCTCAGAGAAGGGGTGCATATAGATATACATAATATATACAAAAGGTTTCTTAAGTTTAGCTAGTTGATGAACAACATGGAGTGTTTAACTATAAATTATCTATATTCTAAAAAGTTCAAAATGATGCCAAGGGAAAACACAAAAACAAATTATAAATTATCTAAGTTTAGCTGGTCGATGAAATCAACATGGATTGTTTAACTATCAATTATCTATATTCTAATCTACTCCAAAAATATATATACTTAAGGTTTGTCTGATTGTTTGGTTTTATTGCAACATTTTTAAAAGCTTTCTGTCATTCCATTCTTTCCTAGTGGTCCAAAATAAAACACAAATTAGTGCTTGGACCTACAGCTGTTATTGGGTTTTGATTTGTTCTTCAGAGTTGAATGGGTTTCAACTCATGATACTTTATGTTTAAAGCTCTGTCTAATTGTGGTATTGTGTGGTAATTTTGAAGCTTGTTGTGTAACTCTCTGGGAGAGAGCGAGTCTCTGGCAAACATGTAGTCAATCAAGTCTTGGAAACAATTGTTTTCATTCGCTTGCATGGTTTCCACATGTGAATTATAATGCTGCTATTAGAGTGGCATATTTTTGTAGATATCTTAGTCATTAATTAGTGCATTAGACAACCACTACAACTGCATTGTAACAGTGGTGGGCCAGATGTAACAAATTTAAGCTCATTATTCTTCAGATTCATCATCAATGTGTCCTGAAATTGTTTATCTTTGTGGTATTGTGTATGGCCTTCCCTTTTTTCTTTCATATTTAAAATGTTGTAATTCCCTGTGACTTGTGTATGCTCATTTTCTGTTTTCAAAACTTTCCCTAAGAACATTAACTCCTTTGGTGAGAAGGTACGAAAAGGCTATTTCATCCTTTGTTTCCTTTTTGTCCCCTTAAGAACATTAAATCGTCTCAAAGTAAGAAGGCAACGAAAGCGGTTAGTTTGATCCTTTGCTTTTGCTTTGTCTCCTTCTTTCTTTGTAGCTGTCACATTAGTTTCAAGATGCGTATATGCTATTCTGCCTCTATCTCTCTCTACTGTCACTCACTCACTAATGTCAAATTCTAGGTTTTTATTCTATTTGCATGAATAATGCCTTAGCTTAGCATTAAGGGAGCTATATCTATTGTTTTGGGTAAGGCAAGGCTCAAAGGCCTCTTGAGCCTTGATGCGCAAGGCATTCCAAGGCTGGCTTTTGTGAAGTGAAATGACCTTGATGCTTATCAATTTTATAATTTATGACTCCAAAGTATGATTTATAATGATAAAAATTAAAGATTTCTAATATTTAAAGAAAATTTCAACAAAAAAAGTAGTGAAATTATTTAAATATAAATATATATTAGAAATTTCGAGAATAAGTTTTTAAAAAGAATTATAGTCTATAAGACGCATGTTTTGGAAGGTTTTAGGTGTTTTAACTAGGGAGTGGTTGTGCCTTGAGCCTAAAGCGCCTTTAAAACTATGATTTGAAAAGTTACCTTGTATTTTTTAGAGAGAAACTTATAATATGAATTTTCTGAAGGCATATTTGAAACTGTTGGGTTTGGTTAAAGTATCATGATTGTTACAAAAGTAAGAGATTTGTTTTCCAATTTTTTTATTTTCTTAGGAGAGCAGCATTTATATACCGAAAATATGGCTGATACACGCTTCTAGTCTCTCTTTTCTTCTATATTTTAACATCTTGTCCCTGTTTTGCTACCACCAATTTGTGTGCATGGTTTATCCTTTTAAGTAGTGTATTTAATTTTCCCATTTTATACTCATTCCACTTTTTAAGCATGAGTTGAGTTACTATCTAAGCACATTACAATTTACAGAGCATGGAGAAGGACTTCAGGTTCTCCACTATGAAGTTGGGCAGAAGTATGATGCTCACTATGATTACTTCCTTGATGAGTTTAACACTAAAAATGGGGGTCAACGGATAGCTACGGTTCTTATGTATCTGTAAGATTATTCTCCCTTTGCCATGTTTTATATGTGCCTCACATGGCATTCAAATTTGCTTCTTCTTTTTTTTCTTATTTATTTAGTGTATCTATTTCATTGCCAGGTCAGATGTTGAAGAGGGTGGGGAGACCGAGCCTAGCTGCCAAGGCAAATTTCAGTTCTTGTGCCATGGTGGAATGAGTTATCTGAATGTGGTAAAAGGGCCTTTCTTGTTAAACTAAAGATGGGTGATGTATTTCTTTTCTGAGCATGAGGCCTGATGCCACACTAGATCCTTCGAGTCTGATGGTTAGTACTTGTTAATAATCCCATTCTAGGAAATGCATAAACCAAGTATGTACATTGGTTCTGGAGTGTCTATATTTCAGAAAGATAAAAACATTCTGATCATTTTGTTTAAGAGTTATCTTGTTTGTTTCTATAGAATCAGTATATTTTCTAATATGTGAGTTCAATTCTTGTCATGGTTTATTGCAGGCGGTTGCCTCTAGGATAAAGTGAACAAGTGGTCAATAACAAAGTGGATGCATGGTAGAGAGTACAAAACCTAGGCATTCTTTAAGGTTCTTCTCTAAACCTATATTTTATTAGTAATATATGAAATCATTTGTTGTTTGTTTCGTATTCCATCAATTAATAAAGTTTTAGGTACTTTTTTCGAGTTTTTCAGCAGTCTTCTAGACATATGCCAAAGTAATATTTGAACTATTTGTAGTTTGTTGCAAATTCATTATTTCTGCAATCACTTCACTTAGCTTCTTGATATTATAGCTTGTCTGATTACTTATAGTGGCCCAAGTAACAATGGCTGTTGGTGTCTCTCTGGCTGTATAAAAGACGGCACAGAGATGATGTTCCTGGAATTATAACTATATCATGGTTTTGTTCTTTTGAGCTGTTACTGCCTGCATATATCAAATAAGTGGACCCAAAAATTGCTTCTAGCAGACCGCTTCTTTATAATATGTTCTTGAACATTAGAGTCACTCATGAGAGCATCTCAAAATTAAAGCGCAAAGTTTAAAATGAATGGCTTCTTATCTTTTGCCTATCAAATTAAAAAGTTCAAATTCAGCCTCAATCCATGAAGCTGTTCTGAGTCTGAAATAATGATCTATGGTCTAAATCCTTGACCCTATGAATTTACAGTTTGGAACTTGTTTCTGGAGAATGTATTTTTTGAATTTAACACAGGAAGGGCATTTACTTTGTTAGGGTTATCTTGATATTTTACACAGTTTCTTAGGTAGAGGCCCTCCATGTCTTCTGCAGGCGGGACGTAATCCATTATGTCTGTTGTGGTAGCTTTAAGCATAATACACAAGCCATATCGATCTTAACATTTACTATTTTCTGACAGGATCTATTAAAATTCCAGGTAGTATGATCGCGGGGTGAGTTTTTGTCATGGGGTGAAGTGTTATATGTTAAAATTTCAAAGGCAAAACCATACACAGTTGCAGCAACTCCCAGAAAGCTAGCTCATGTAACGGTTCTCTAGCTAGGCGCCTTATTGTTTTAAATTTTGGGCTTCTGTCTCTTTTCAACAAACATCTGTGATTCGGAGTACCAAATAAAAAAAAAAACTTGCTTCCATGGCCTGTAATAACAATTTTAGAGTTAAGTCTGAACATGTGCAGCAAGAGACACCTGAGCCCTGTGAACTAGAAAAGAAAGTTAAATTTGTTAAATACAAGGTATGGATTCAATTTATATCCGATCACTTTGTTTGTAATGCCCATCTGCTTGCCATTGATGTTGGACGTGTGTTTTTACTTAGAGGCATTATTGCTAAAATTTATGTATGGGTGATAGCTGATCGTGGGAATATATTTTTAACAGTGCTCAAATGTTGCGATTCCGCAAGAATTTATAATTCTGGGGGCGTAGATTGGGAACTTCTCCTCCCATTCAACGCCATCAAATCCAACGTCAAGTGTATTGAATTAAGTGAATTGAATGACTTTTGAAAAGGTGCAAAGAAATGAAGCCAGTTTGGTAACAATTTTTTAAAATATTTTTTTGTTTTAAAAACGATAACACGACGAAAAACATGTTCATTATAAGAATTAAGTGTATTGAATGAATTTGAAAAGGAGAAAAAGACGTGAAAACAATCCGGTTACAATTTTTGAAAACTGTTTTTTGTTCTAAAAACAAAGATACCACAAAAAACATGTTAATAATTGCGTATTGAATGACTTTGGAAAGGAGAAAAGAAATGAAGCCAGTTTGGTAACAATTCTTGAAATCCGTTTTTTGTTCTAAACAAAACATAAACATGTTTGGTTTTTTTTTTTTATTTTTCCTTGAAAACACATAAACATTTAATTCAAATGACAAGGAGAAAAATCTAAAACACCCAAATGATGTCTATTTTCAAAACTATTTCACAAGAATAAAAATGCTTTTCTACTATCTCTTTTCAAATCCCTGTTGTTTATATTTTGGCAAAGATTATAACTGCACTACTTTGCACTTAAATTAGTTACTCTGTGTGGCACCCTCGGTAAAACGGATTAGCCACACTGGCTTTTGCCTTCCCCACCAAAGTGGCCTTTATATTCACTGCGTGAACTGAATGATTCGTAAAGACCATCAATTTCACATGGAATTACCAGCTGAAAACATCATATAACCGCACACCTACATACCGTCTGTAATTTCTTAGGTGAGCCTCTAAACTCCAATCCAAGATGGTGATGGGGATGAGATTATGAGGTTCAAGTTCATCCCAAATAGGGCCTAAAAAAGGTATCAAATATGGATTATTATGACAATGGAATCTAGAATCTCCTATTCCAAGTCCTGGTCTCTGGTCTCCTGTCAATGCATTTTTCGGTTATTTATAATGGCTTGATGGTATACAGGAATATCCAGGCAACAGAGTAGTAAGGTTGGGAATGGGGTGACAAGGGCGTTAGTGAAAAGGTGACAAAATCACATATGCCTCTCGTCAACATGATCACAAGACTCCTGTGACAGCCAGGTGGAGTAGTCACAAATTAATATCAGACCTTTTCCTGGGTATTGAAATGGGTTTATTAACAATATGGTGGAATATAATAATGATTCCGAACCATCATTAGTGCCATATGATTTGTCCAAACCAGTCCCTAATGATAAAACAGAACACATGTGAGAGCATATGTAAATCGCTGAATCATGAAACACAATGCACATATAGAGCATGGGTAGATTGTAGTTGAGATCACTGGAAGTGATGTATGGATCATTGAAGACTAGAATTTCTAAAAGTGAGGAATTACCTTCTCTGCACTAATTTACGGAGCCATTAACCAAAACTTGCAGGAGAAACTGCAGGAGGCCAGGGCAAGAAAGTATGGTTCTTTCCCTGTTTTTGGATGGTTAAAACCTACAAAACAATTAGAGTAAGTTGTAACTGTCACATCATGTCATCTTTTGTATTGATTTTAAAATAAGGAAAAACTATTTTGGAAAAAGATGTATCTTCTAACCCAAGAGCCACGGCATGGAGGCAAGGCCCATCCATCCCTGAACTAGCTAAAAAGCTGGACCATGATAGGTAGATGGGATTCTGGGCCGAAGCAGAGACAGGGCCATGTTCTTTGTTCCTCCATAGATCTCGTCACCTAGTAGAGGCACTCCCAGGTACTTTGCATGTGCACGAATCTACATTAAGAGCAAATCTGGGTAGTGTTAAGCAGTGAGCCGTGATAGGCTTGGAAACTGCTAATCAATAGTTTCCTTATCACATCCCACATTGATATGGGAGAAAGTTCTTAACACTATATAAGTATGGGCCAGATTGTTATAAATAATATCACAACCTATCCTCACCTAGATGTGAGGTGGTTTGCTTGGCCTCGTAGGGGGTATTGGTTCGCTTGGCTGCATCCTATAGGACACAATGTAAGGACGCAGAAATCAGATGGTGAGTGTTTGCTGCGGTATCCCACATTGATAAAGAATTTACACTATATACTGTATTTAAATTCTTCAACCTAAGAAACATTTTAAAGCCGTGAGGATGATACAATCCCACATCGGTTCCACACAAGAGTGTAGAGTGAGACTTACGCTATCGGGAGTTCTTTCACCCAATGGCTAGTCTGGTCGGACTCTTCCATCGGGGCTTAGGTACCTACCATTAGTATCGAGCCAACCTAGCAGATAGCGGAGGGCCACCCGAAAGGGCTCCCTAAAGAGGGTTATCCTGCACCAAAGGTGAGCCTGGATGAATGTTAAATGTGAGCGCGGTGCCCACCTGCAGCGAATGCCATTCCACGAATGTTCTGTCTCTAATAGTGAATGATACGATCCCACATCGGTCTCTATTACCAAGAGTGTGGAGTGGTACTTATGCTTGATGGGTTCTCCCACCTAACAAGCTTTAGCTTTTGGTTAGGCCTTTATCGGGGTTTGGATACCCATCGAGAGAGCACTCTTGCCCCCAAAGTCGACAATATCTATACTACTGATCTAAGGTCACAAATGGTATTAGATCCAACCATGACCCCAATGTGGGGCTCATTTGACACCTTAGAGGGTGTTTGTCTGTTCGGTTTGACCTCGCAATCCCAAGGGACACAACGAGGACATTATGTCTGCATTGGAGAATATTTGTCACATTCCACATCGAATAGAGGAAAAAATTCCTGACACTATATAAGGATGGACTCCTCTCAACCTAGTAGATGCATTTTAAAGCCATGAGAGCCCCTTTAGGCCCAAAGCTGACAATATCTACATGATTGGACCAGGTTGTTACATTCCTAGTAACAAAAATCACCCAGGAAGCCGATGTCCATGGCTCACTTCATCAAGAAGAACCAACAGGTTCATCCATGAATAAAAAGGCCATTAGATGCTTTAGTATTAGGCCGACAGGTTTTGTCCTCGCCAGATAAAAAATGTTTTCTCAATCTGAATCTCAGGCTTCAAATTTTAGGATGGATGATTCCACAGCTGGACCTGGGTTAGTACTACATACTTTCTATTGCTTGATGAATAGCAGTAGTCCTTTAATTGAGTTCGTAACTTAGTCTTTCTGCTTAGAGCCATCAGACTGATTCTCATAGCATATGGCTATAGGAAGAGGACTAAAAGTATTTGCATAACCAACCCTTTGTTTTTGGGATCAGGACCAATTTTTTTGCTCATAAAAGCAATATTGATGATGTTGGAACATAAATATGTTAGTGATTCTTTTACAGGCGCACAAATAATTTTCTACAAATAGATGCAGTTATTAAACATCTAGATTAAGTCTTCAGAATCGAAACAATGCAATACCTGATGAGTCTGCCCAGTTTCTCAATCTCCACTCAACCAATGCAGAACCACCACCAGCATTTCAATAACTTTATACCTGATGAATATTCAACAAGCTTTGGCAGACACGGGATCATAACATCATAAAAACACTCATCCTCATCACTTGGATGGTGATACTCATTTATTAGAGTACTGCTACAAACAGTGCTCAATCATACCATCACTTGATGGTGACTATACTATTTATTAGAGTACTGCCATGAAACAGTACTACCTATAAGCTAAATAAACATTCCAATTTTCAGTCGTGAGATTAGCAAACAAAATAAGGTTGATTGTAAAGCACATCTGAGTTTTTATAGTGCTACTTAGACTTCAATAATAGAGAATGACAGTTTGTGTGAGCTTTTAGAAATTACATCTTGAATTTTTCTATACCATAAAATCTCAGTGAGTCACAGATTACACAAACTTTCATGAAATTGCACATGAGTACCACTGCATAAAACCCTCTCCTTTTAAGAATTTTCTGAACTAGTATGGTAGGAATGAAGAAAGAAAGAGGTCCATGAATCACCTACTGGCAGCATGACGGACCTGTCCAGAGTTACGAGGTCCAGGAACAGCAATCATGCGAATTCGATTATTTGGATCACGACCTATTGGGATTTCTACTCGTCCAGAAAGAGGAGTGGGTACTCCAGATGTAATACTAAAGTATACTCTGTGGATGTGTAGTTTGAACTGTTCAGATAAATGGGCATGAGGAATGTCTATCCTATCATCATTGTACAAACAAGATTAGAACATGCATAAAATAACACACCTGAAAGGAGAACCAGAATTCTTGGAATCAGTTACTAAATACTCATGATCAGAGTGTGAATTCGGAATCAGTAACTAATTTCTGGTAGTGGAGCTGTTGGGGGTATACCTTTGCAACAACCAGCAATCCACTGGTGCCTTTGTCCAATCTGTGCACAATTCCAGGGCGAATAGAAGTTTCACATGTGCTGCAATTCTGGCCCACAGAAAAGCTATTGAACTCATCATCAGAAATATCATCTTCCTCAGAGTCGCTGTTTGGCAAAGCAACAGTCGGAAGACTGCAGTGATGAAGAATACCATTTACAAGTGTCCTACAATGATATACAGGTGCAGGATGACAACCTGAATGACCAAGAAATCTATAAACAATGTTAGAATATCAAGCCAAGTTGATAATGATCATAGTTTTTTAAGTTTCAATTCATTGATGTTCCACTTGATTACAAAAGAAGATGAAGGAATAGGAAATCACTAGAATTCAACAACCAAAACTACAAATAGACTTGGAATTGTTCTGAGATTCCAAATTTCCTTTACTTTAATTTTCTTCTCAGAACCAAAAAATCACATACATTTTGTTCATATAGATCCAGTCATAAGAAATAACTGCCACAAACTAAAATTTGGAGGCCTGATACATGTAACCTAAGAAACATACAACTATGTCCCGGTAGAGGCTGCGGGCTTGTGCACCTAGGAATTCAGGCTGGTAATGTGACTTTCTAGTTGTGGTGATTTTGCATCTAATACTTTCCATGAGACAATTGACACTAAAACTCTTCCTCTGAACAGGCAACATGGAAACTGTATTATACAAAAATTCTTGGGAATTATGGTGGCAAAACATTGTAAACTATGCGATTTATCCCAAAAAGGTCAAATTTCTAAAATATGCTTGAAAGTGCAATTAGAATCATAATTCTAAGCATTCTATAGAAATTGAGCCTTGAATAGTGGGCAAGGTGATACTCCATCAATTTTTTATAGCATTTAGTTAATAAGAGAGAGAGAGAGAGAGAGAGAGAGAGGGTAGAGAGAGAGAGAGAGAGAGAGAGAGAGAGAGAGAGAGAGAGAGAGAGAGAGAGTCTAATATTTTTTCAGTCTTAGGTTGAGGAAACAGAAACGATTATCATTATTCCTGGATACAACCATTGATGCAAATTTTCTATTTACAAAACCAATGGAGCATGATCCATAAACATGTCAAACTTATGCTCTTTACTTGATCCAATTTTTCTTATCAACTGGCTGATGGATAAGTGATACAACAGTAAAAAAATTGATGACATGTATGTCAATACAGTATTACTTAAAAAGAAAAGAATATAAAACCATCAAAAGAAACTAAACCTGAGAAATCAAATATATTAGGTCCACATAATATCTTCTTCTTTTTCTTTTCGCTTTTTGATTACTGCAGGTTGCTCCCAGCTCTGCTCCCACAAGGGTTTGGGACACAGTTGTAGTTTAGGCAATCACATGTAAAACAACTATATAGGATGTAATTACAACGATAATGCTTTTACATCAGAACTTGTATATACTTCGATAGTCAGTGTTGATTGATGCTAAACAGAAAAATAGGTGCAACACCGAAACTCAAATTGGAACATAATTAGACCCTCACCATATGTGCAGGTTTGTTGACCACCAGTACATGTTCATCTTCGTAAGCTATATCTAAAGGTATATCCTCTGGCTCAGCCCTTAAGGGTTGCAACTCTGATATTGTGCAATTAACCTTGTCCCCGGCTCTTATAACATGGGAAACCTGCTCAGAATATGTAACTGATCTACATTATCAGCCCAAATTAAAGATGCCATAAACAAGCAATCTTAGAAAAAAATTATTATAGGATTAAAATACCAACAAACAGGTGAAATTATATATTAGAGTTTTTTTGTGTATTATACTTTGTCCAGGACTTGGTTGGATGACCAGCTTCTAGAGAGAGAAAGTGTGTTGGTGGGAGAGGATTGTTATTGTAGAAACGTATGCAGTCACCACAAAATGGAGTTGGCAATATGATTTATTACTTACTATGAAAATTATGAAAGAAATAATATATTTAAAATGGTTCTAAATTTATTCATTTTTCAAGAGAGTACAATCTTTCAAGAATTAAATAAATGAAATGAGTTTAAAAAATCATATAAAACAAATTATTCATCTTAAAAAAATTTCCTTCCCTTTTTCTATTCTTTTACCCTTTTCCCCCCCTCTATTTTTCCTTTCCCTCCCTCAGACTTCCCGGAGATGAAAATAGCCTAAAACAGCTACAATTTTTTTTTTTTTAGAAAAAATACAAAAAAGTCAACCAGGGTCCCAAAAATGGAGATCATTCAGGTCACAAAGTGGTGCGATCCAATTCTCAACTCAAACCAATGCCAAAACAGGAATCCTAGGCCTGACTGGAATAAAGAAAAGAAGAGTTGGTCAGACTATTTCGTGGATTTGCTTCTAGGACACTGGAAATCCCTTGTCAAAGAGTACAAAGATAAATATACTTGCTGAGTTAAGATCTCTACTTTGGAAAATAAAGAAATATGATGTCTTTCAAACTTTTCAAAACAGTACCTCATAAAACTGAAGACAAGAAATTTGGAAAACATTTTTTCCTCTTTAAATATGACCTGAACCAAACCATGCAACACGGTTCCAGTTCCCTTCTTTATATTTTTATTTTTTGTCCATGCGGCATTCATAGTTTTATGTGCTAAGCTCCTTGACAAGGAAAATCAACTTTACTTCCTGAATGCGTATCAAGATATACTCGACCAGGATGAAGCTTACCTTATCGACAATCCTGCCATTAACGCTTACAAGCCCCGACCTAATGCTCGATTGCACTCTAGCCCTGCTTATACCAATTATGCGTGAAGAAATCCAAGAATCGAGCCTCAGTTTTCCTGATTTGGAATTGACGTCAACCACTGTCTCCTCCAATCGAACTCCGGCGTAATTGGTTCTGGTTCTCCGGCCACCAACAGATACATGAGGTTCGTCGGTGGAATAAGAACAAGCTCTAAGGATTCTAAAAACACTAGAGCTCGATTTAGGGTTTCGGGGGAAGAGGAGAAGCGACTGTGAAGTATGGGAGGCAGAGAAACAAGAAATGGAGTTGAGTGAACAGATCATCCTCTAATCCTCATCGTTCGATGGGATTTTAACTGGAGTCGTTTATATCTTGTCCTTGGGTCAATTCCGTAATTAACGAGAACGTGAAGGGTCTTTGTCTTAAAGAAAGCATGCCACTTCTCGACCTGAAACATCTGGATTAAAATAAATATCTAATAAACAATTACCCTGAATCACCTATATCCAAATTCGATCTAATTTGAGTGTTATATATGTGTATATATATATATATATATAATAATAAAAACATAATATAGATATATTATTTCTGAAAAGACCATTGGAATAACTTAGTATTTCCTATTTTTGTTATTTTTACAAATTCCTGAGAAGATATGATTAATTCACGGTATTTTTATAAAGAAAAATAAATTTGCCTAAGAGATATATGGGTTAATTTCATTTTACTCATACATATATTTTTATTTAAATACTCTAAGCCACAAAGTTTAAACTTTAATTAGCCTCATCATATTTCCCCATCATGAGTGAGATGAAAAGGAATAAAAAACTAAGAACAAGATAGAGTATTCATCCTTTCAAACAAAACACAAGATGTAAGGAGAAGGTCTCAAGTTTGAGTCTATGAGAATAATTTATTACCTTAAAATTAAAGTGTAATAAAAATCGAATGATAAGAAAAAGATGTTTGATTAAATTTCAAACTAAAAGTGGTTAAGTATATTTAATTATAACCTTTGATGTAAATGAAATAAACCCTAAATACACTTTTGAAATCATATAGTTGTATGAAGCAGTTTATTTAATATTAGAACATATACTGTTTGCCTGGCAAATAATCTATTAAGGGTTCGTTACATCTTATTTTGAAACAAGAAATATAATAAGCAATTGAAGTCTTCATAGCAACTAGGCATCTTAAGAACCCTTTTTCATCATAGCCACGAACTCTTCATAGCTAATTCTTCCATCCTACACAAACAAACCCCATTATGATTTGGGTTTAGAGGACTAAAGAAATAAAATGAATGGTTGTAAAAGATGCTTGGGATGCAGTAGAAGAAGATTAAAGGCTTGTTTAGTTCCTGTTTTGGAGAAAGTTGAAAACATCCTTTTGAATTATGCTATGCAAACGGCTCAAACTAATCTCAGTTTACTGGACTCGACTCAGAAAATGCTCAAATTTGAATCGAGTTAATCAGCCGAGGCCTCACAAATATTGAGTCGAAATATTTCAAGTATTACAATACTTGACTTGAGTCGCTTCACCGTTTAATCGAACTTGAAATAATTTCTTGAGTCAACTCGAGTTGATTTCTGAAATAAGTCGAAGTTCGCATATAATTATTTATTACACTTGTCATTCAAGTTTTATCGAAGCCTCAAGTCAAGTTTCAAACATCTAAAACAAAGCCCGATCGAATCTGCTTCAAATTTTTAATCGAGTCAAATTTAACTTACCTCAGATCAACTCGACTGACCATTTACACCCCACGCCTTCTGCGTTTTTCGAAAAACAATCCAACTGCTGTTTCTGTTTCGCTCTCCGTATTTTGTGAGCGGGCAGTGCTTTACAAACAGAAACCAAACAGACCCTAAGCTTACTTTATCAGTATCCACATCATTGATTACTTCATCAATAGCGGCTTCATCCGCCGTTCCATTCTTGGCCATGGCTTGCTTCAGCTCCTCTCTTGTTATAAACCTTGAAAAAAGTAAAACAGACAAAGGAGTTTTATAAGTCAAAGGTAATTGAGACAAATGAAAGGTCTGTAGAACCACTACTAATCTGATTGGAAAAGAATAAAGCATTGTTTATCCTATTGACAAGCATTCATGAATTCTGAGTAACAGAGAGAGGTAGAGTCTACTCACCCACTATCATCCTTGTCGAAGTACTGGAAAGCTTTGAACAAGTTCTCTTCTTTCCCAAGTCTATGCCTCTGCATAGTGGCAGTAATGAATTCGGTATAATCAAGAGTTCCATTCTGATCAACATCAGCCTGACATAAGAAAATACAGACCAGTTAGCAACTATTTTGAGTTTTGTCCTAGAATAATACATTTTTTTTTCAAATACTACTTTATATCGCTTTGAAAAGATCAACATCTAAACCGCCTCAACAAAACCCACGCTTGCTTCAATTGTTACTCCACCTTTAGCCAAAACCATAATTAGTGACTATGGTTTTAAATTTTTTCAAGTTAAAATTGTAGTTGTTGACTACGGTTTTAATCTTGAAGTTAAACCAGTAGTCACCAACTATGGTTTTAAGCACTAGTTTGGACATTATTTTAAAAAACGTATTAGATTGGTTTTTTTTTTTTTTAAATGTATTATTCTGGGACAAAACTCAACTATTTTTGTGGCTAAATTATCTACTGAAGAAGTAATGAGGTTCTGAATCCACTGATTAGCTTTTCCATGTCTAAAAAACTGACAATAGGGTTAGTGATAGAAGTAAATAGTTCTTACAGCTTTCATCAGCTCCTGTATTTCTAAGTCGGGAAGCTTGGCTCCCAGACTACACAATCCAGTTTTGAGCTCTTCATAAGTGATTAGACCACTTCTATCAGTGTCCATGTTGGAAAACATTTGTTTCAACCCTTTGATGTCTTCTTCTGGTAAGTTTTCTGCTATTACCTTCAAGCAATCCAAGATAAAAAATCATAGGAAACACAATAGCAGAAACTAGGTGAAGAGTGTTTTTGATCGAAGAGTCTAGAATCTGATATTTTCATTATCGGGTAAAAAAAGTATTAGAGCAGAAAAAGGTTCCAGATCTTATATACAGAGAGATCAAACGTCACGTGCAAGTGAACATTCTAGATGACTTCCCAGAGATCATGTGCTTGTTGTGAGGTGTTTGGATGCACATAGTCTACAGTTTTCTCTTTCTGAATAATCAGAGATAAAAAATCATAAGAAACACAATAACAGAAACTAGGTGAAGAGTGTATTGGATTAGTAGAACCCTTATTCGATTAGGGGTTTAAAAAATAATCTGTGTAAAGAGTTTGAAGGTTTTGACTTCAAAAGTCATGGGTTGGTGGAACTCTTACTCGGTAGTTTAAGGAGAGTAAACATAGATCGACACTACACACTGAAGCACTAAGGAAATCTTAAGTTTGCAATCTCTCCTTACTCTTTTATTTTAAATGCAATTGCTCTTCTATTATAAATTACAGAATTGTCATTTCAATTCCGAGGTTTAAATTTTGCTAAAAAGTGACTATCACGCCATTCACTACCCCATCCCAAGTGATTAACTTAGGTTGATATAGCTAGAATGCTTACAATACAAAATCTGGGTGATGATCATGTGGATTTTTATGACTCCATTCCCACAACCAATTTTTTACCTATGTAAGTTGCATTAATGAAAATATATCAACTCCAATTCCATGTTAAATTAAAGAAATGAATTGCAAAAGATGAGTAGTTTTGATAATCAAGACATATTTAGGACAGATTTGAAAAAAATATCAAGAAGTTTCAAACTATACCTTTAACGCGAGTTTTTTCAATTTGTTCATTGCTCTGAATTGCTTCATCCTAACAAGAACAGCACTATCGATAAGTTTGTCAGATGCTTCACCATCTACTTTGAGCCATGGATGTTCTGATTGTTGACATTAAGTTCATTAGATAGTACGCCAACGATATACGCTGTTCTGATCAAAAACGAAATTTAACCCTTTTTGTTAATTTTTTTTTAACCAAACCCCAGTACAACATGGTCCAGACCTCATTTCGATAAACCACAGGCATCAATGAGATTATTCATAATTTGCCAGAAAATTTTCCTTCAGTTAACACTGACAACTGCATGTCAAGGAATATAAATAAGATAAAAGTATTTTTTTTTCAGCTAAGTCATATCTAAGAACCAACCATGGAAGAGAAATGGATTTAGAAAGTTTTTTCTACTCAATATTTGACGAATAATTCTACACTCACCAAGGGCTTTAGCAGCAGTAATCCGATTTTTAGGGTCCTTCATTAACATTTTCTTTAGAAGATCCTTTGCAGAATGAGATATAGAAGGCCATGGTGATCTTTTGAAGTCGATATAACCTCGTAATATCGCATTCTCTGCAGTGAAATTCATTTAATATACATGTCAAAACTCAAATGAATGTAAAGTTCCTTGAAAGACTTGAAGAAATTAATTTAAATAGATGAGGACTTCTAAAACACTACTGGTTCTTAGTGAAATGGAACAAACAGCTTCTAAAAAACAATGCATCATGCTGTGATCAACCAGCTGGAAGTGAAGAAAATTGTAGAATAGATTTCATCAAATGACCATTTTCAAGTTCTGAAATGGGTATACCTATTATTGATAGAACTTTCCAAGATTCACAGCACCCAAAATCCAGGGAACCACATGAGAACTAAACAGAAGAAAATTTTCACTTAACACTAAAAATGGAGTCGTCCTAATTTAGAAGAATATATAAATAAGACTCCAGCACTCCAAATGTCAATCTCTTTCCCCATATTCTGTTGCAGCACTCTGAGCCATATATATGTAGTTCCAACAACATCTTTGTATACTGGAAAATCATTTATAAGACTGAGTTACAGATAAGAAATATGAGGAGTGTGTTTTATTAACCTGAACATCAATATGTAAGTTTCAAACATGACAATAACAAAAATAGAAATTATGTATCGGACAGGCAAGAAATCACTAACTCATAGTCATACAACACCCTAGGTGGATCAATGGCATGATTTTTAATTTTTAACTTTTTATTTCCTTGATATAAAGTCTCCTTGGTTCATTGGGTGACTAATAGAGATGGAAAACCAATTTTTTGGTGGATACATAAGCCTTCTTTCATCCATTATACATGGTACTCACCAAAATGTCTTTCATCAGATAATGAAGGTTCGTCGGGATGGGATCGAAATACTCATTACTAATAATTTGATTGCACAAAAGGAGCATCAACGTGGTGAAAGTGATAGCATACTGTTATATCCATAATCACCATAAAAGTATAATATGTCTGCCCCAAAGGTCTCCAACAGGCCAGAGATGACAAAGAAGGGCACCTATATGTACCACACAAAAGAATGATTGACTTGATGCACGAGGCCTGTGGACAAATCCTTATTTTTCTTGGCAATCGATCGGTCAGCTGGTATCCAAAACAAAGTGCGAACCATGAACTGATTCAAATTTCCATATCAAGAAACTTTGAGAAGCAATGCAAGTAAGTGGAAAGCAAAATCCATACTACACAGTCCAACGCACTCATGAAAACATAAAGGGATAAACAATGATCCAAATAGAAAACTAGTTCACACACAATAAAGAGGCTTGAAATGTAACTAACCTTTATTTTCCTCAATGAAGACAGAGAGTCCAAAATCTGTGGCTTTCAATGGCGAATTCTTATGCTGACTCACCATCAAAAAGTTCTCAGGCTTCAAGTCCCTATGCATCACTCCCATAAAATGACAGACATGAACCACATTCAATAACTCCGCCTACAGATACTTGCTGCTTCTTTTCCTCAGAATAACTCCCTTGGCTAAAATTCATCAAAAAAGCTCACCCCAGAACACAATTCCATCACCAGATGCAGATTCTGCATGTCCTCATAAGCACTTTAAATTTACTATATTGGGTTGTCCGGTGAGGTGCTCTAGAATCAAAATCTCCCGCTTTAACATCCTCAATTGCCTCTCTCATTCTGGAAGCTTGTTCTTCGATATTGACTTACAAGCATATTTCAAACCAGTGGACTTCTCAGTACAGAGATAGGTGATCCCAAACTGACCCTTCCCAAGTTCCTTATCAAGATCATAGAATGTAGTTATTTCACACAGTGGTTTGTCTAGGACAGCACTACTGATAGGTTTGTCAGACTCCATCCTTCTGGTTTCGCGACGTCCCCATAACTGTGTCAAACCACAGTCTACCCATCATAGATCACTGAACCCAGGCTCACACCAGTCTCTGCCCATTGTTATTGATCATCCCAAGACAACAAACTGATATCCCTTTGAAAAACTATAGGTACAAGTCACAGTTAATCATAAACTGGCAGGAAAAGTCCCTCCAGTTGAAACTAACAATTGTGTAGTTAAGAAACATCAATTAGACTAGGTTCTTTTTCATCTACGTCATATCCAAGAAGCCACCATGGAAGAGAAATTGATTAGAAAATTTTTTCTTACTGAATCTTTGAAAAATTGACAAACAATTGTGTACCCACTGGGGCTTCAGCAGCAGGATCCGCTTTTGGGGTCTCAGTTAACGATTCTTTTGATTAGATCCTTTGCAGAGGCAGTATAGAAGGGGCCATGGGGTGCCAAAGTCGATGTAGCCCTCGTACAGATCAATATACTTTGGTTCTCCTGCATTGGATTTAGTTGACTCACAGTCAAAAACTCATGAACATGAAACTTCTTTCAAACACTGCAAGATATTAGTTTTACAGCTTACATAACTTAAACCACCTATCAACAAGTATTTGTAATCCTCATGAAAAGGTAAAAGGCGTAACTAACTCTTTTCAGCTCTAGTAAATGGAAGAAACAACATCCACAGAATAATGCCTTGTGCTCTAATCAACTTCTACAGTAGTTTGGAAACTAGAAGAGTTGGGAACAGAAAAAAGAGTCTTCAAAGGCTAATTAAAAGACCATTTTCTATATTCTCAACAGGGTACCACTTTTTGATAGATCGTCCCAATATTCACTTTACCAATTATTTTTACCCGCTAATGGGAATCATGAATCTAAAGGAATCCTAACTAGAGCACAAATAAATTTCACTTACCACCCTGGAAATGGAGGTTTCTACATAGAAGAATATACAAAATCACTCCAGCACTCCAGATATCAAATTCTTTTCCATAGTTCTCTGCAACACCTCTGAGTTTTGATAGTATGCACTTCCAACAACATCCCTGTACACTGGAAAATCAAGCATCAAGTTCAGGGTGACGATAATAAGGAGCATGTTTTATTAAAGGGGATTTTTCAAATAAGAAAACTCTTAACTACTTCACAGTCTCTGTCCGGAACCTCATCTGATGGTTCTGGGACCACCCACCTCCAAACTCCTTTCTTCCTCCCCAAACTACCTCCTTATGATCTTCTTCCATCACAAACCAAGGTCACTAGAGAAAACTAATACCCTTGGTGGGAAGGAAAATTTCAGATAAACAAAAGAAGGAACTCATCCACATGCTGGGAACTCAGTTTATATGACTCCTATTAGAAATACAAAACTAATAGGTCCTTTTCAAAAGAAAAAGAAAAGACATAAGAGTCTTTTTACAGTTAAAATTAAACTACCATGGAGAAAAATCAGCATCATAGAAAGACAGTGATTGCAAGCTGTTACAATTAGAATCTGACTACTACAGTGAAAAGAAGGCTGTCATTAGGCAGGCAATGTGCATTGCTTCTGCTTTCTTTGCCACACCTCAAAGGTAGACATGCCACCCAAAACAATTGAGATTAATATTCATTAAAGTTTTTATTCCCAACCTAGGTGGCATTCCATTGTTGTAATCTCTTAGGTTTAAAGCCAGTTTCTTGTATGCCCGTAGCAAAGGATCTCGCAGACCAACCAGTTGGTCGTTAACTATTGCTAATAATTTCTTCAAACAACATATCCACTTTTGGTTACTTGGACAATTGTTTGGATGTGTAGGAGATCGTGTATGATCTACCTAGTCCACATTAATAAAAATCTATGTCATGAGACTAAGCAATATTAGGATGGCTTTGAAGCAATGCTATCGCCAATTTGACAGCATGATAAGTGTATCAAGATGGCAAAAGTAATATCTTTTTTTTGATGGGTAAGATGGCAAAAGTAATAATACATTATATGGTATGGTATGAAGCAAGGCATTTAGTGGAATATGAGGGTGTTTCCATGGTCAACAGAACAGTATAATGTTTCATGGGCACCCAGTAAGCAAGACATGACAAAGTGTGTAACTTTTACCAATCATAAAAGAATCATTGACTTGGCTATGTATTCTTGGGCCTCCATCTTAATTCTAGGTCATAAATATCACAAATTGAGCTTATGCTACCAAAATTCAATAGGGAATTCCAGAATACTGAATTGGACTTGGTGGAGTTTGTTAATCTGTTCTTTACTCTCTTGAAAATTGTGAGGATAATAAGTACAAAGGTCTGAGAACAGCATTTCTTGAGACTTGCTGAAGGATGGTCCCACTGTGGAGATTGGCTTCAATTTCAGGCGTTCTTTTGAAAATTTTTGCAGATGGTTTTGTATTTATTTGTTACAGGAAGGCTTTCTTTACATTTCAGTTCTACCAATGATTTGGTTTTCCTCTTCAGAACATCCTGGGAATCATTTTTCGCCTTCCCCTGATGCAAAGCTATTCCCATTTTTATTCTTCCAATTCCATATGTACAATTTCCATTATCATGTTTTTAATATATATATATATATATATATATATATATATATATATATATATATATCAAGGCACAATTATCATATAGGTCCTGAATTCATGGCAGCCATATACTCTCTGGCATCAATTTGGTCATCAGGTGTCCAAAAATCTCAAAACAGAGTCCAAACAGTAAAATCATTCAAAGTTCATTGAAAAATAGAAAAATTTTCAAAGCTATGTCATATAAGTTGAACATAATTCAAAAACTTTTCAATGGTGCAAAAGTTCATCATACTTATATAATATGTGAAGATAAATTTTATGATTCAAACAAAAAACCAAATCAACAAAAAACAAAGAATCTCAATACTAACCTTCAGCTTCATCAATGAAGACAGAGTGTCCAAAACCTGTGGCTTTCAACTCTGAATTTTCATCTTGACTAACCATTAAGAAATTCTCAGGTTTCAAGTTCCTATGCATCACTCCCATAAAATGACACACATGAACTGCATTCACAATCTGCCTGCAGAGATATTTGCCTTGGCCTCGCTTCCATAACTCCTCATTATACTCTGCGGTCAAAAGCTCACCCCCAACATTAACTCTATCTAACAAATGCAGATTCTGTCATCTCTTAAGCACCCTTTGAATTCCTCTTATATTGCCATCCCAAGAAGGTGCTCTAGTATCAAAATCTCCCTTTAAATAAGTCCTCACACTCTTCTACCTCCTGAAGCTTCTGCATGGATATAGATTTACACGTGTATTTCAAACCAGTGGACTTCTCAGTACAGAGATAGGTGATCCCAAACTGATCCCTCCCAAGTTCTTTGTCAAGACTATAAATTGAGGTTATGTCACATAATGGCTTGCCTAGAAAGGGTCCAATTTGTGAAGATGCGGGAGGTTTAGGCAAAGACATTGAAGGATGAGGTGGGATGTTTAATATGATTCTTGAGGAGCTTATTGGCATGGCTTGGCAGTGATGAGGAAGAGGACCATCTCATCAAAAGAGGATGAGGAGATTGAGGGCACAAGGTTTGGAGAAAATGAAACCCATTTGAGAGTTTTCTTGATAGTCACAGGCTTTTTGGATGGATAATGGTATGAGTTTGTTTTTAAAAGATATAGTAGCTGTTACTTGAAGTTTTTGGTTGTTTTTATGCCTTTATTCTGGTGCTTTTCTTTGCTTCCTTGGACACAGTGTTGTTTCACACTTTTCCTCATGTACAAATCCTTGCTACACAAATCTCTATGCTCTGCTTTCAACTGTATAATTATGAGAGAATTTTATTTACAGGCCTTACATGAAACCCCCAATTCTTTCAGTGCTGCGAAACTACTACAATGCCTCTTGGTCTTCTTCCATTACCCAGCGCCCAAGGATCCCAACTTTGTTCCTTCTTCCTAACTCTGTTCCCACTTTCTTCACTTCCCCATTCATCACATCTTCTTCCTCACTTCAAATTCAATTCAAAGGTTGATATTATGAAACTTTATCCCCAGTCCCACAATGTGGGAAACCAGCTCAGAGCATATAATTAATTGGTTATACATAAAGTCACATCCACCTGGATTAGTTATAATGCTCAGAAAGACGACACAAACTTATGAACCAGAAAGACATATTCCATGCTTATATCACAAAGTAAACAGGCAGAGGTTCAATGCAGAATTTGCCACTCCACTTGTTTCTGTAACAAAAAAAAAAGGAATCAAGA
>JAEQBH010005902.1:0-95701 GCA_016808115.1 Tetrastigma voinierianum | reverse complement strand
TTGGCGAGGCTTACCCCTGGATCGACGATTCTATCGAGGGTATTGTGTGTTCGTTGGAGGTAACTTAATATCCTATGATTCTCAGCAAATTCTTATATAAAAATCACATGTCTCGGGCTCCTTTCAGGATTATAGAATATGTTACATTTTGTCGATGATCAGTTGGATAGGACATGTATTGAGCACATAACATTGAGTGTGCGATATCGGGATGTATTGCGTGGGTAGTTCGACACCTGTGTCAGTCTTCCTATATCTCTTAGGGTCCCAGACAATTCGCCTTCTCTAGTAAGATGTAAGCTTTGTGCTATAGAGGGAGTTACATGGTTTACTTTGATTTTCTTGTTGAACCGATAGATCGAAATCGCATATTTATTTGAAATACAAGAAGATTAAAGTGTTTGCTCCTCGAACTTGATACTTGAAAATCTTTAGCATCCTTAAGTCGCTGTGTGGAATTATTGTGAAGAAAAGGACTTAAGTGGTGACTCTATCATATCACTCCCGATAATGACAATATCATCTACATATAGACTATGAGATGATATACGCGCTTTAGAATTTCTATAAAGATGAGGTGATCAACTTGCTCTTTGCGTACCAAACTTCTCGATTAGTTGACTAAATTTCTAAACCATGTCGTGGACTGTTTGACATATAAGGATTTATGGGCGACAAGGCTCTGCAATCTCCCCACGAGCAACAAACCTGAGGTTGCTCCATATAAACATCCTCAGAAAGGTCCCATGAAGAAAAGCATCTTAATATCAAGGTGGTGGAGGTCCTAGCCATGAGTGGCTACTAGAGATATAAATAGCCGAACATAAGTCATCTTGCCATCTGGGGAGAAGGTATCAAAATAATTACACTCCATAGGTGCAGTATACCTTGCTATATGAGCGTGCTTTAACCTAACAATTGTGCCGCCGAGTTAACCTTATTTGCAAAAACCCAGCGTCATCCAATGACTTTGCTTCCCGATAGGTGGAGTGCAGGGATCACCGGGTACCATTGTCATTAAGCGTCCATCTTCTCTATATCCTTGGCACTCGCGATCACGGTGAGATAGAGAACTGAGAAACTAGTCTAATGTCGAAGCAGCTGATGTTGGACTCGAGACTGGGGGTTTTGGTGTTAAAATTATCACCCGAGTAATGGGAAGTTTAAAAGAATGGGGCTAGAATAGGAATGGTTAGGAAACATAATAAATAATAATCATCATCTTCTCCTTGACTCATAGCAGGTTGATAGAAAGGGAAAATGGGGTAGTCTGAAAGAATCTGGCAGTCAGTGGCTGAAATGCTTGTCGAAGGTGAGACGATAACCACATATTCCTTTTTGAACACGAGAATATCCTTGAAAAGATACACTTTAAGGCCTTTGGATCATTAGACACGAGGACCGAACGTCCAGAATAAAACATGGGCATCCAATTACCTTAGGCTCGATAGAGACAACGAATTATTTGAAAACAACGATTGGTAGAGGTAGTCGATTAGAGCCAGGTGATAGCATCCTGTTAATCAAAACAAGGTGTAGAAAGACTCGTTGGCCCAAATGTTTAGGGACATTGCTCCCCAGAACAACGGGCGCGCGAGTCTCGGGAGATGTCGTGCTTTCTCCGATTCTTACGTTACGAGGAGGTGTCAATACAAAGGTATGATGGAGAATTCCATTTTGTAGCATGAAAGATTGAAAAGGTTTCGACAAATACTCCCTTAGCATTATCACTTCTCAATGTCTAAAGAGACATGAAATTGTATTTTCCTTTCGCACAAAAATGGCTATAATGAAAAAGCTTAGAGCAGCTTTTATTAGAATAAAGTTAAGTAGTAAGATAAATAAATCATAGAAAGGTAACAAAATATTTAAACCTAATTAGGGAACATAATTGAATAAGGAACGAAACATAATGAACTAACTTAAAATGAGCGGCTTAGTTTATTAACTCTACAGGACTCGAATCTGTACCCAATGAAGCAGCATATTGATCTGACACATAGTTCGATGAGGATAGGCTAGAAAGCGAGGATATAACTTCTTGAGGAGAGAGAAGGATGACCCTAAGCGACAATGTAATTTGAATGGGTTAACAACTCAGGCAAGCAATAGGTGTTGACACTCTAGTTCAAGGATGCAGATACCTCCAGACTCGTGTCTTAAACTAATAATCCGCTTCGTCGAAAGATCCTGAATAAGACAATAACTAGGATAGAATGACATACAATTAAGTGTATGAGTGAGTTTACTCACAGAAATTAAATTACAAGAGAATTGTGGTAAATTCAGAATAAACTGGAATTACCTGTCATGTGGTTTGTGGCTCCAGAGTTAATGACCTATCTGGAGGAAAAGGAAATAAGACATGAGTTAGGTTTACCTGACCCGGAAAGCATAGTCTTCAGGAGTAGGCAACGACCTTCAATGATTCATAAGCGTCTGAAAACCTTTGATTTATATTCTGGCGTTCTACTGATTACGGTGTACTTGCCACGGATTACGACAATAATGACACCTGACTCCACATGAAGGTTTCTTGTCGGTCACTTAGGAGCAAATCTAAATCAAACAAGCCTTTGAATATTCGAAAAATACCGAAGCGGATTTTACAAGAAAATGACCACTTTTTCATAAAAAAGCACTTCCACAAAGTGTAGAGCGAGCGTTGCCGCAATCCACAAAACACCTATGGACCTCGAAGAAGTGAAGGAAGCAAACAAGAAAACCTAGAAAGGAGGCGCCGAACATAAATGTGTTTGGAAATACCTTTGTTGCGGATCGGATGTCGAAGGTAGTTGAGGGAGCTTGTTGGCGGCCCTAGCGACCCTAGTGGAGAGCACATCGTAGAGAAAAAGAGGCTCCGCAGCCCCAACACACCGGTCGTGTGGCTCGCGTGCTGCTTTTATACTTAGGATGGTGGCGATGGTCGACGGCGATAAATCCCCTTCCTAGAGGGTGGTGTGCTCCGCTCCTTAACTTTGTGTTTAAAAAGGCGCAGCGACCACCTGATACGTAATCCAATCTTGGATTTCTTACTCATTTTTAATTTCAATTTGAACTCTAATTCGGATAGCATGTTAAATGACCAATTCTCTAAGCTGAGCTTGTAGGACTTGAGTTTAATATAAATATCGTATGTCTTTAACACCTTCCTTTACATGCGACCCTTATGTGCGTGAAGATTCAAACAAACCAAATAGTCTTCCATGGATTTTCAAATCAACAAATGAAGAATAAATTGCAGAGAGATGGCTCCAACCCTAGGCCTTCTTCCAAACCAGGCTTTGATACCATGAAAAAACAAGAAGGGAAGAATTGGAGGAATGAATTCTTTGTATTTTTCTTTGATCTAAACATGTAGAAATACTAGAGCTAGATATATACGATTGGTAGGACAATCTAACATTCCTAATTACTTTCACAGCACAAGTAAAGTATATATTTACATTCTATAACATCCTCCTTGGATGGTGGAGGTCTTTTGTGGTGTCCTTTTCTTCTTACATTCTTAACTCTTATAGCCAATTAAATCATCCATGTAAAGTGCCCAATTAGATAAACGCTCAAGCGCTTCTCAAAGACTATCTTGAAAGTTTGTGTAGCTTTTTATAACCTATTAGTCTAAAGATCCTGTTTCATTCTATACCTACAACTACTTGTCAAAAAAATTATATGCCTGCTACTACTTATCAAAAATATTCTATGCCTGCAACTTCTTCATAACTACTCCCATTCCAAGAAGTCTTAAAATAACCAAAGGCCTTGTTCCTTCTTCCCCTACTTAAAAGAGTTTAAGCTATACTTATCTTGGTGATCCATTTGAAAGTTCAGGCATCCCAACTGCCGTGGGTAAGGTCTGCCCTAGTGTGGTGAATCTCTCTGGTATGATTCTGTTGACTGCTGATGCTAATTGATGCCCCATAATATTTTCATATAGCCACAAATAGTAGCATTAGCATCTACTTTCTAAGGTTTATATTCTTGCTTGGTGGTTTGCTGAATCTGTCTGGTATGATCCTGTTGATTGCTCATGCTTGTGGATGCCACATAATTTTTCCATATAGCCATGATTAGTTGCATCAGCATCTCCTTTCAACCATTCATATTCTTACTTGTTTCCAGTTTATTCTAGTTATTTAAAGCAATTATGAGGATGAGTGCATCTTGCAAAGACATTTCTAAAACATCAAGTCTGATGTTTGGACTTAAATCATATATTTCCTTGAGAATATTTCACCACACTTACTCTTAGTTTTCACCATTTATTAATTTCTGCATCTAATTGCTCCTTTCTCAATTTCAGTGTGCGGCTGGAAAAACACTCCCATTCATTCTCATCATTAATCTTGAGGTATGTATAAGAATATCTAATATTCAGTAAGTGTGTTACCATGTATGATTGAGAGATATGTGGTACCTTTTCTAATTCCTTTAAATAGTAAATGATAAATTGTACTATTGCTACTTTAAGTTTTATTCTTTTTTTCAAAATCATAGTTGTTCCTTATATAATTCACGTTTGAGTTTCATTGTGGTGTGTGATGAACATGTTTGAAAGTTGGAACATTTACATGGTGGTTTTGTTATCCAAATTTTACCTGCAGATTTATTATCCTTATTTTTTTGTTTCAAATCAGAAACAAAATAATGCATTGCACTGAACCTAGTAAGTTCAAAGAATATGATAAAGGATGAGGAATCCTTCTAGATTTAACCAAAACTAAGAAAAAGTATGTTCAAAAAAGCAGAACAAATTGCAGATGGAAACAAAAAATAATGTATAATCCAGGGCATTAAGCATCTCAGTGGGGTGAAAATTTTCCAACAAAAAACATTTAGTGTATAGTCCCTCACTTGTTTTAAAGATGCTTGTTTTTTGTCAGCAACATGTTGAATCAAGAAAAAGGGCGTGTGTTTGGGGATTGAGTTTGCCTCATCATCGCATCTTCATGGGCCTCTTTTGGAACCCCCGTAAATGAGACTGCAAGCCTCAGTCCTGAAAATCACAAAGATTTAGCTTACAATAACCCTCCCTAACATGCTTCAACACTCAGTAGCTATACTTTCTGCTGTTGATGTAGAAAATGCTCTTGTTTAGTATCACAATGATCTCTAAACACCCCTATTCCCAAGTCATCCTGGATTACCAATGGAACATTCATCAAAGTTAAATTTTATGAGCCTGCAATAGGTGCAGATAATTAGTTCCTTCTTTTTTTATAGCGTTAATTTTTTTAAATCAGATTAACCAATATTTTCATCCTAGCTTCTTCAATCTACAAGTGTGATTACAATTTAGCATTAATAAACTCAAGTGAATCCACAAAATGCATCTAGGATTAGAGGTGCCAAAAAAATTATAGAAATAGACCAGTTGCTGAATTAAGTATTAGAATGAACCATGTTCAAAGAGTCTTCAGAAGATATCCATCAGTCCATAAGGAACACAGTGATATTAGCTCCACATCATATATGACCTCCAAAACCTCTTTGTCACACTTCTATGGGGCCCGATCAGTCCCAGAAAGATAGAAACGACATGCTGGAGTATTGAAACTAGTGGATAGTGTCTGAGCCAAAACAAAGGGGCTTTAAAGGCCTCTTCTTCTAGACATGTAATTGATATTAACACTTTCATTATCAAAAAGCAATATTACTGATCAAAAAAATTATCAAAAAAGCAATATGAATACCTCAATCTTAGAGCGCTTTGGATTCAAATGAAATTGGGTGGCAGGAAAAGCATCTGTGAACAGAAGGAACAGGGTGAAAAAATGCCAAAGATGGTTGCAGACCAGACTCTACCACATCTGGAAAATGATGAAAGATACAAAGCGTTGATAGATGAGATATGCTAGCTGTTAAAAAAGCCAATTATAGAATAAGCTACAGGCTAAAAAATAGGAAGTTCCTTTTCTTATAGTTGGTCTATGATTTCTGTTGGAAAGTTGGATTAATCTGCCTGTTTGGCTTATCTAAGTCTGTCTGATTCTTTGTAGAGTTAATCTTTGATGTTATCTTGTGTTTGAGGAAATATAATTTGTATAGTCCCTTGTAATTGGAATAAATTACATCTCTGTAGCTGAACATTTTTTAATTTTCCTTATTCTTATCTTATACAGCCTATATAATTTAAATTTCATTCTTATAGAAATAATAGAGCATATTTATTAAATTTATCTGGATTACCATTACACTTCTGAGGAAAACTAGCCTACGTTAGTAGTCCAAGATCGGCGTTTTTGCTTTCTTCACAAAATTGAGATCCACGGTTGTCTTTTTGTGAGTTTCATTTAATGAAACCTAGTCGTAAAGAAATGAGGGGGAGTACCCACTTGTAAATTTAATAATGTGCATTCTGTAGTATTTCCCAAGTTTTTGGGTGGTAGGTAATCCTTTTGCTTTTCTTTAGCCATACAACATGCCTTGGGGCTTAGTACTGTTTTGTTAATATATTTGCTTTCAGGCTGCCTGCTCGAGAAAACAAAAATTCTAATTGTAATGACCTTTGGCACTTTCACTTTATTCACTTTGCTTTATGGTAGGCGAGGTAGAAAGATTTTAGTTGTCTTGTGGGCTTCAAACAATCTTACGGAAACAATAAGCAAAAGATTGATGCAACCTTCCCCCGACCCCGATAAACTTTCCAAAAACAAATTCTACTTCCATCGCCCACCGTAAAATTGGTTTAAGTAGAAAAACTAGTGTTTTAAAGGCGTTTTAGGCGCATCTTGAAGCATGCTCAGGCAACGCATTCCTAAAAGCTTGAGGCGTTAAAAGGCGAGGAGGACATGGAAGCGTGCGCCTTCTTACCTAAAGCGTTGCGAAGGTGCAAAGTGCGCCTTCTTCACCTAAATGGAAAGAAGCATACACAAAAACCCTTATAAACCTAAAGCGGTTTTAAAAAAAAGTAAAAATAAAACCACCTTCCTTTGTTTCTTCAAATCAGTTTGCGATTTGGAAAGTTCGGTAGATAATCATCGACCTTGCTTTAGGAGATCCTCCCCTTTTAGGTAAGTGTTATAGTATGGCTTTACATATGGGATTATAACTGATTAGGAAGCTTGTCTTGTAGGGTTATAACCAATTAGGAAGGATAGATTGACTTACCTATTGTATAGACTAACCCTCTTGTATATATACACACGATGACTTAATGGAAAATACAAAAAATTTCTTCCTCCAATCTTCCCTTTTTTTTGCCTTCTACATGGTATCAGAGCCTAGGGCTCGGGTGGGAAGAATTTTAGGTAGTTTTTAAAGCGTTTTTCGGTACATGTGAGAGGCTATAAGGGGTGTTTTGAAACACCAGCTTCAGAGGCGCGTGGGTGACACGCGACGCATGGGAGGGAGTGCTAGCCAGTAGGTGATCAGGGTGCTTAAGTGCGGTGGCCGAAACCTGAGCGTGAAGCACGCGCAGATTCAATGTTTCTACCTTGTTCCCCATTGTGTGTGAGGGCGCATGAACTCAGGCCACTGGCGACCGCTGAGGTGCGCCTTGACCTCGAATTTCTTCATCCCCAGTTTGTGGTGCCATACTCCATCTGTTTTGCAGTTTTTTGAGAATTTTTGTTGTGGAGCTAGGGTTTTTCAAGAGATATTTTGGGCTCTTGATTTATGGAGGTTTTGTAGTCTTTGATTTTTTTTCCCAGTCCATCCTAATGAGTAGTTTAGAAGATAAGAAGCATGTTTCAGCGCCTAAAGTGGTCTTGATGATGTCCAAAATCACGGAGGACAAACTGACTAGTCGATATTTTGATTGGAGTCATGATTCGGCTCTACTTAAAGCGCATACGTATGACTAGTCATCTCACTAAGGATCCTCCAACTGATGATTCGAAAGAGTAATGGCTAGAGGATGATGCTCGTTTGTTCCTGCAAATTCATAATTCCATTAATAGTAAGGTACTTGGTTTCATTAGTCACTGTGAGTTTGTTAAGGAGTTAGTGGATTATTTGGAGTTCGTGTTTTCTGGAAAGGAGAATGTTTCTTGTATATTTGATGTGTGAAGCTTTTTATTAATCAGAGAAACATGATCGATCTCTCACGAAATTTTTTATGGACTATAAAAAGACATATGAAGACCTTAATATGATTTTGCCCTTTAGTCCATGTGTCAAAGTTCAACAAATTTCGAAGCGTAAATAGATGCAGCGGTGATGAGTTCTGGCCGCCCTTCATACGAGTATGATTCGACTAAGGCTGAGTGCAGCCGAGCCTTGAGATATAATCCTTCCAAGAGACCTTTAGCATGATACTTTGCACAGAGATCTCCTCACCTGCTCTTCCATCTACCTAGATGAGCAGTGCCCTTGTTGGTCGAAATATTGGTGAATCAAGGAAGCAACAATGCAAAAATAGTGGTGAGGCGGAAATGTAATATTTAGAGTAGAGCTACGGGAGGAGTTGTTTATTATTCTTGTATTAAGCTTCGGACATGTGATCACGAGTTGTAAACTATAGAATAGGAATAAGAGATTTTCGTCTGCTCATATAGCTTTCTCTAATGAGGTGTTAGATCAATTAGTTCAGTTCTTAGCAAAAGAATTAGACAGGTTCCAATTATATCGAGAATCATTGAAGTCTCCATCTACCCCAATTGTTGCTATTGTTGAGTCAGTAACACAAATAAACGCCTTGTCTTTTCATCGGCCTATGAATGGGTCATTGATTTTGGAGCCCACATATCACATGACAGGTAATTCTAACCTATTTTCTACCTTACGGTCACAACATTCAACTTCCACTATCACTTTGGAAGATGGATCACAATCATGTGTTCTTGGGTCAGGCACAGTCTTTCCTACTTCATCTATTCCTCTATCATCTATCGTGAGTTTACCGAAATTTTCTTTTAATTTGATGTCTTGTATGAGTCGTAATAACAAATGTTATATCATTTTTCTGATTTTGTCTCTTCGAGGATCTTGTAATGAATCGGAGGCTGTGGTAGAGGGGCGTGAGTGCAGTGCCTGCGTTAACGTCTCACGATCTGCAGAGACTTGTTGCTTGTTACGGATTTACACACCTTTTTGAGGACCCATTGTCGATTGGGCCATCCCTCCCTTCCCTCGTTGAAGAAGTTTTGTCCCCAAGTTTCGAATTTGTCATCATTAGATTGTGAGTCTTGTCAATTTGCAAAACATCATCGTCTTAGTTTAATCCTAGAGTTAATAAACAAGCTAGTGCTCCATTTGAGTTGTGTTCCCAACTAGGTTTCGATGCTTTGTAACTTTTGTCGATGATTATTCGCAAACGACTTGGTTATATTGTGAAAAACCGTTACAAGTTATTTTTGCTTTCATGCCTTTTATCTTTGATTCACTCAATTTCATGTTCATGTTTAAAGTTTGAAGTGATAATGCTAATAGATATCTTCCGAGCAGATTTTGGTCATTCATGCTTCAAGTGGTATCCTTAATTAAGGCGTCTTGTGTTGATACGGCACCCCCGATGGAGTTTAAGAAGAAAAAGTAGATACCTCCTTGAAACTCTAGGGCTTTCAATTAGTTGAATGCACGTGTCTAAGCATTTTTTGGCCGAGATGATGTTTCCACGGCTTGTTTCTTGATTAATCGGATGTCTTCCTCAGTCTTCAATTGAGACACTCCATTTCAAACCCTTTTTCCAAATAAATCTTTGTTACCCATTGATCCTCAGATATTTGGGTGTCTTTGTTTGTTCGGATGTTTGTCGCGTGTCTAATTTGATCCTAAGTCATTGAAGTGTATCTCCTTGGTTACTCTTGGGTTGAAAGGGGTATAGATATTTATTGTCTGGTCTTCGCAAATTACTTGGTTTTATAGCGATATTACATTTCTTGAGGCTTGCACCTTTTCCCCTATCGATCCTCACTAGTTAGAGGGGATGATGACGACCTCGTTTATACTATTGCCTCACTTAGATTACACACTTGGCACCGTCTCTAGTCTCAAGTCCTACACTGGCTACTTCGACATCAAATCCATTCCCCAGTATTGATCTTCCTATTGCTCTTCATAAAGGTAAATGTCAGTGCGTTCATCCTAATTCCTCTTTTTGCTTTATAACCTTTTGTCCTCACATTCATGTTCTTTTATTGCATGCTTGGACTCTATCTTGTTGCCTAACAATGTTCCTGAAGCTCTATCTCACCTTGGTTGGCGTATTGCTATGATAGAGGAGATGGATGCTTTCAATGATAATTCTATTTGAGACTTGGTACAGTTACCTGCTGGGAAGAAAGCCATTGGATACCGTTGGGTTTTTGCATTGAAGTTTAATCTCGATGGCTTAGTTGTTAGGTTGAAGCGTCTTGTATTCTTGGGGTATCTTGGGGCACATGGGTGGATAGTTCTAATACCTTCTCTGGGTGCCAAGATGTCTTTTGTTATTTGTTATATGTTGGCAGCCACTAATGGCTCGGCATAAAATGAAACGATATTAAGAATGTTTTCTTCATAGGGATCTTTCTACGGGGAAGTTTATATGGAGGCTGACATAGGGGTTTGTTGCTTAAGGGAGATAGTAGAGTTTGTTGTCTCCGTAAATCATTATATGGCTTGAAATAGAACGTAGCATGGTTTAGCGGAATTCGGTCGAGTAGTGAGAAGTTTGTATCGAAAAGAGCAAATCTTATCACTCACATCTTTTCTGAAATTACGAAGCAAGTACCATCTTATTAGTTGTGTATGTAGATGATATTGTCTTTGGGAGTGATATGACGGTATATCATCACTTAAGTCCTTTAACATGAATTCAGATTCCACCTGAAGGGTTAGGGATGCTAAAGTATTTCTTAGGCATTGAAGTTATGAGTAAACATAGAATCTTAACATCATGAGGAAATATCGTGTTTGGATCCATTAATACATGAAAAATTGGGGTAAAGCCATGGTTCCCTTGTAGCCTGAAACCACACATCTTACTAAGTAATTTGAGGGACCTGAGAGATTTAGAAGATTAGGTTGGGAAGTTGAACTACCTTACATTAACCGTCTTGATATTACTGCGCTCTGTCGGTGTTGTGGCCGATACGTGTCATCTGTCGTTGATCGTTGGGCGTTGTAGAATAGTTACATGTTCTTTAAAGGGTGCAAGGGGTAGTATTTTATATGTTGTCGTTGGCATAATGGGATTGAGTGTTTCCACGGATGCTAATTGGCGAGATCTAAGGTTGTGAGGTCCACTACGGTTTCTGTGTCTTTGTTGGAAGAATCAGCGCCGTAGAAGAGTAAGAAGCGAGTGTGGTTTTCTTTTAAGTGTACAATTTGAATATAAGGTAATGGCACGATGCAGTAATGCGAGATGCGTATTCTTCGTATTTCTTGGTGAATGTTTGTATTAAAACGTCAGTCCCAACAAAGCTCTAGTGTGACAACTAGGTTGCCTTTTCTATTGCATCTAATCTTATATTCGGCGAGCAGTTGTAGCATTGAGATAGATTGTTATTTCGATTCATTGAGAAAATCTGGCTTCGGTTTGATTTCTGGGGTATGTGAAGATTGGAAAAGCAGTTGGGTGGTATCTTCATGAGGCTCTAAGTAGGCACCCGGGTTGGTTATCATACCTCGATTTAGGCGTAATTAACGTAATACTCTAACTTGAGGGGGAGTGTTATAATATATATCATATTTTACACATAGGATTGTAACTGATTAGGAAGCTTGACTTGTAGGGTTGTAACCAATTAGGAATGATAGATTGGCTTACCTATCGTATAGACTAACCCTCTTGTATATATACACACAATGACTCAATGAAAAATATGTTATAGTATTGTAGAATTAGAAACTAGTTGGGAAAAGAAAGCATTGTAGGGTAAGGAGCTTCATATTCTTTCCTATTTGGTTTAGGGATTGTCTTGTATATAAATAAATTATTTGTGATCAATGAAATATACAATTTTTCCCTTCAATTATTTATGATTACATGGTATCAGAGCCTAAGGCTTGAATTTTTTCAAAAAAGGGCAATTTTTTTGGGAAAATCACAAGAAAAACCTACATCGCGACCTGACCTCGGCGACCCATCTCAGGCGGGTGGCCCCCACTTGAATCGTTGTCACTCGATCTACCCACGGGCGATGAGATCTTCGACAACAGTCCACTCACACGCCGCCACGCACGGTTGCATCTCTCGGACCTCTTCCTCACGCGTCGATGCGTGAGGGTGCGTAGAGAACATTCCGACCACCGGATTTCACCTCCGATGTCATGACTGCAGATAAAGCTCCCCGGTACTTTTCTTCTTGATGCAGGCTGTGATAGTACCTTTTTCCCTCTTTTGTGCTTGACTGCCTTTGTTTTCTAAGGTTCCTTGATTTTACGGTATTTGTTGCTTGGAGACTGACACTCTCCGCAAGTGTTTTGAGGTTTGTGGGACTAAAATCCATTGAGTGATCTTTTTCGTGGAAGGTGGTCATTTTCATACGCGATCCATTTTCGAGTATTTTCAAATTTTGAATCTTGTTGAGTTAGATTTATGTATGACTAACGTGAAACCTCCGAGAGGAGTTATGTGCCATTATTACCCAATATTTAGGGACATGTACATCAAAATTATTGGAAGTTGCCAGAATAAATCGAAGATTTCAATATGCTCGATACCAAAAATGAAGCAAGTGCGCATCTGCTTCTGTCACTACACTCAGGAGTCGAGTAAACTGATGCATGTTTCAGCAATATTCCTCCATATGGGTCTCTAACTCTGGAGCCACCGACCACATGACAGGTAATTCTAGTTTATTTACTACGTTTCAGTCTCACCCTTCTACCTCTACTGTTACCCTTGCAGATGGGTCAACGTCTTATGTCCTTGGGTTAGGGACAACTCATATGACTCCTTTAATCACTTTGACCTCTGTTTTGAGTTTATCACAATTCTCTTTTAATTTAATTTTTGTGAGTAAACTCACTCGTACACTTAATTGCAGTATCTCGATTCTTTCTAATTATCATTTGATTTAAGATCTTTCGACAAGCGGATTATTGGTAGAGGGCTGAATGCGGGGGTCTGCGTCAACCCAGAAAACGAGAGGTGCCAAAGTATGTTCAACATCTTTGGAATTATTCTGCACGAATTACATTGTCGCTTGGGTCATCCTTCTCTCATTGAAGAAGCTATATCCCTCGATTTTAGTCTGCTCCATATTTGGCCCATGAGTCGTCATCGATATCTTGGAAACGTGTGTGCATTTGAGACTGGGAGTCGATAACTGACTTCGCTCCTATTGAGGTTAGTTACGTTTAGATGTTTGGGTCTCCATTCGGTTATGTATTTCGTTAACAAGGTTTAACTATTTGTTCTTTGTTGACGATTTCTCTGCAGCGTTACTTGGCTTTATCTAATAAAAATTAGTTCGAGCTTTTTACTCATTTAGTGCACTTTTTGTTACTTAAGTGAGCTTAATTTCATGTCTCGCATTCCAAACATTGAAAGTGATAACACGAGGAATATTTGTCATAAACTTTTCGGTCCTTACGTATTTACTGACATGGGATTCTCCATCAAACCTCTTGTGTTGATACACCCCTTAGAATGGGATAGCTAAGAGAAGAATATACATCTTCTTGAGGCTGGCCTCAGAGCCCTTTTGTTCCAAATGGATGTCCTAAACAATTTTGGGCCATTGTAATCTCTATGTCATTTTTATTAACAAGATGCCCTATTCGGTTCTTAATTGGGTTACTCCCTTACCGCGATTGTTTCAAATAACTTAGTTGATTCTTATTGATTAAGGTATTTGAATGCACATGCTTTGTTACTGGATATCGAGTCCCTCGAGTTTCTAAACTTGATCCGAGTCATAAAGTATATCTTTGTGGGATATTCTGCGTGTTCAAAAGTTATCGTGTTATTGTCCCGCTCTTCAAGATTTACTTTGTGTCCTCACGATGTTACAATCTTTGAGACTACCACTGTTTTCCTTTTTCTTCTCCGCTTTTACTAGTGGGGAGGGTGATGATATATTAGTGTCTGGCTATTTCCCCACAATTCCACCGGCTCACGGCGAAGTAGAAATCTTTACTTTGACTCAGTTCCTATTAAACCTCCATTACTCAGAGTATATTCCCGGCTTTTTGAACCCTCCAGGTCTACAGTCCAACAGTGCCGTCGTCGGATTCGGTCCAGAATGATGATCTTCGATTGCTGCCCAGCAAAAGTGAGCGTGATGTTAGCTGATCTCTTCGTTTGTTTTCTATAACCATTTGTAGTCTTCCTCTTGTTCTTTTGTTGCATCTCTTGATTCTATCTCTCACTTCTATATTGTCAGCCAAAGATTTCTATCTCTAAAGCTCACGGTTGGTGTAGTGCTATGGTGGATGAAATGCAGACTTCAAATGATAATGGTACTTTGACTTGGTGCCTTTACCTATTGGCAAGAAGGCTATTGGTTATCGTTGGATGTTTGCAGTCAAGTTAATCTGATGGAGTGCTGTTTCCAGTTAAGAGGTATCTTGCTTTTAAGTATCTTTCGGACTTAGTTGATTATTTTGATACTTTTTCTCCTGTAGTTGTTGATATTTATTTCTCTTGTTGCTTCTTATGATTGGAACATCAACTTGATACTCCAGAATGTATTTAACCGTGGAGATCTTCGAGGAATAGGTTTACATAGAGCAACCAGAAGGCGTTTGTTGCTTAGTGGGAGATAGGAAGGTGTGTGTGTGATCTCTGTATGGTTTGAAACGGATCCAGTCGTGGTTTGTGGTCGGTCGACGAGTTGAGACATTTGGCATGCAGAAGAGTAAGTTTGTCCACTCCGTCTTCTATAAGAATTTCAATTCTGGTATTATTCTACTGGTAGTGTATGTGGATGATATTGTAAATCGGCTGAGTGACTCAGTATATTATCTCATAAATCTTTCTTTATGGTCAGTTTCACCTGAGGATTTAAGATGTTGGAAGTGTTCTTGGGTATTGAAGTGTTCGTGGGTGTTAAAGTCCTTGAGAAATAAATGAGTCTGTTATCTCATTGGAAATATGTGTTCGATTTTTATCTAAGACGAGAGAAGTTGGGTGCTCTTAAACCATATGGTACTTATGATTCCTAATGTGCAGATCACTAAGGAAGGAGACTTATTTGAAGACACTGAGAGATCTGAAAATTTGGTTAGGAGGTGAATTATCTTCTGATATCTCAGGATATTGCTTATTCGATAAGTGTTTTGAGTCGTATATGTCATCTCCACAGTCGGTCATTGGGCGAAATTTGTAGAGGAGCATATCATATACTCTTTAAAAGAAACTCTTGAATGGAATATTGCCAAAGCACGACGTACAAAATTGAGTCTTTTCTTATGCATGAAGGCGAGGATCGGGAAGATAGGAGGTCTGACCTCGAGATGTTGTATCTTTTGGGGAATCTAATCTCATGGAAGGTAAACAAAGTGTTTGTCTCACGATTGTGCGAGTCAAAGTATGCGTATAGCGTGTGTATGCAAGATCATTTGAATCGTCGATTATTGATGGAAGTGGGCATCGAAACTTCCAATACTTAGCGAAGCTTTAGTGTGATAACAAGTTGCCATGAATGGCATCAACTCGGTATATCATGAGCGGATCAAACATGTGAGATAGATTGTCATTTGTCGGTGAGAAGATCAGGTTGGGGTTTGATTTACGGGATGAGCGGAGGAGCAGTTATGAGATATCTTCACGAAAACTTTAAGTGGAGATCGAGTTAGTTATCTTTATAGGATTGGCGTAGTCGAAGCGTCCCATGTTGGCTTTAGGAGAGTGTTAATATGGTAGAATTAATGGTGGAAAAGGAAGCATGTTGTGTTAGGAAACTACATGATGCTTCTTATTTGGTTTAGGGATTGTCTTGTATATAAATAGGTTTATTTGTGATCATGTGAAATATACAATTTTTCTTACATTATCTATGATCACAAAATGAAGGAATTTCTTCCTCCGATCTTGCCATAACACCTTCTCGCTGCATCCCACTCTTTCGGCGACCTTGCTTTTCTTTTCCTCTATAGGTTCTCTTCCTTCTCGGCACCAAGGTAGGTGAAACTCTCTATTTCTCTTCTTCATATATCATTCCTTATATTATAATAAATTGTATTTTTAAATATTATATAATCTGTATTTTTAAACATGATCTTTATTTAATAAAAATTATACTATGGTTGTAACCTATTAGGATATCTGCTTTAAATATAGAGTTGTAACTTATTAGGAAACTTGTCATATAGAGTTGTAATTTATTAGGAAGGTTGGATTGGTTTTTATATATATATTCATAATGAATAAATGAAAAATATAAAGAATTCTTTCCTCCAATTCTTCCTTCATTGCTTTCTGAATTTCATTCCATAGATGGAATGGAAGACCTGATATAATCCACCACCTCAATTTTTCCAAAACCACTGTATTTCTTTTGTAGCCATTACCACAAGCTCAAAACGACTCACCTTCTCAACACGTACACCTTTGGTTGCTGTAAAAGAGTGTATGGAAATCATACCCTTCAACCCCATCATCCTTGCTGGGCCTTTCCGATGACACCTTAATCTTGAACTAAATCTTGGCCTTGACAGATTACAGCGGTAGCCCAATTTCCAGCAGGTAAGTGAGCTTCATTCCTTATTATAACTGCCCTCATCAACAACTCTAGAATAAGACCAATTCCAAGACCTTCAAACCCAGACCCTTTACCACCTTCACCTTCCCACTTCTTCTGTTCAGTTGCAGCACGAGGACACTCCAAAGGATGAAAGGTCGTCATTCTTATGGCTTCACAACCTCTATCTTTGACACCTTTAGGAACAATCAGAGAAGTAGCTTTTTGGTTTGTGACAAACTCAAGTAATTCTTATATATCTTCATCTGCTATTGAAGCAAAATTCTTAATGCATCCTTGATCTGCCTCTTTACTTCCAAATGAAATCCATAGCTCCCTCCAACTCCTGGCTTTCTTACTGCTACTGTTTTATGAAGGCATATCAATTTTTGTCTTGATGTATTTGTGTACTAAGTTCCATTTTAGACTACTAGGAAACATAATTCATTTTGGTATTATGAACTTAGTTCAGCTAAAACCAAACTATAGTCTGGTTCTATACTATGCTGCTGACCGGCCAGTGAATAAAAATTCCTTATTAGGTAAATTTGTGGATGGAACTGACATGTTTCGAGATGCAAGGTTCAAGCTCATTCCAAGTATTGTGGAGGTATAAATACTTTTTCAAGTATTAAGTTTATGCTTGTGGCTTTTATATGTTTAAATTTCCATTTATTGATTGGCAAATAATTCTTAATGTGCACAGGGTTATTGGATGGTCAAGCGTGCGTTGGCCGCAGCTTGTCTCTAAGAAGCAGTTACCTGCAAATATCTCAGACAAAGACAATTTTCTGGAGGTAATATATTCCCATCGGTCTCGCTTTATTACCAATATGCTTTTCATTCTGGTTATCGATATGGATTTTATTTGAACCATATTATTTTGCAAATGCCCGATAATTTTAATTCCACTGGTTTGCCTTCTCTTATGTTGAGTATCGCGGGCTTATAATAGAATATTCTTTTCCTTCTTTATCTTCATCTTGTTTCCTTTTTCATTCTTTTATGTATAAATATGTATATTTTTTTTATAACCATCGATGTTCGGGTCAATTTGCATACACCTCAACTAATCCCACGGGGTATGTATAAATATGTGTATTGTGATACAATGAATAAGAGAATTCTTTTCTGTGAAGAGAAAAATAACTCTTTGATTTTCATTGATTAAAAAAGTGAGAGAACATGCATATTTATACTCTAAGTGTTAGAAGCGAAAAAGGAAACAAATTAGGGAATCTAATTAGGAGACTAAAGAAAAAGGAAAGAAAGAAGGATTCCTAAATGGATTGGAAACTAATCCTTAACACTTTCTCTCCACATGGTACAGGTATAAAGAGACTAAGAAAATTAGGATTAGAGTTTAGTTGTGTAGTCGATTGACAACTGTTGGTAGTCATGTCTCTCGGGTCACATCGATTGCATCGCGGGACACCTCGAAACCCTTCATGGTATTCGGAATTCCTTAGTTAGTGGCTGGTACCAGTTATCTCATCTCGAGCCGATGACCACACCATTGGAGTCTTCAAAGTATGATCTACCAGGAGGATCTCAGAACAAAGTCCATCCCTTGTGAGTTTTCCTCCGTAGCCTCTGATGCTAGTGCTTTGTGGGCGCGTGGGGAACTTTACGGTGACATGCCTTCAGCGGTATCGTCGTCGAGCACTTTTAGCCCCTTGGTTCCCTCCGTTTGAAGCTACATCTACATCTTTTTGCCCGTTTTGTCTCAGCAGCTCTTGAACCCTAGGTTTCTATAGATTCAAAGGTGACCTCCTTCCTGAGCATTGCGCTGATATTTTCAAGGCTTAGGACCCAGCCCGAGAGTCTATCCACAACCTCCTACGTATCATTTAGACTTTTGTAGGCATTCTTTGTTATCTATAATTTGCTAAAGGTTTGATTTTCTTTGATCTTGTCTAGATCTCTGTTATTACATCAATTAGTTGAGGAGTATCTTTGTTTGCACTCGAAACAACGATCTACACTTCTTCACTTTTGTTGCCCAATTGGTAGTAGCCTGCTTGCCTTTCACATTCATTTGGACCTTGGATTCTTGATTTTGAAGCCTCTGATCATCTTTCTGATGTGATGATGTCTCAGAGGAAGTATGCCTTGGATATATTGGAGGAAACTAATATGATAGATTGTAGACATGAAGAGCCTTGGCTCACATGGATCAGAGATGTCGAGCTTGTACTAGAGACCGAGGAGCCTCTTCGAATCCAGGAGATATCGATGGCTTGTGAAATGGCGGAATTATCTCATATATTTCGATTAGACATTTCCTTTTAATGATTGTAGTTAGTCGGTTTGCATGTCCCGAAATGTGATAAGCGAATTGGGATCTTTATGGTCCATCCTCTATTATGTTAAAGGAACACCGGGCCAGACGATATGTGTTGTAAGGGAACAAAGGTTATGCTGGGTGTTGAGTATTGTGATGCAGTTGGACGAGGCTCACCCGGCCCACATAACTTTATTTCGAGGGTACTATGTTTTTTATTGGAGGCAATCCCAATATCTGAAAGTAAGAAACTTGGTGTTGTAGATGATGTTGAAACTAAGTATCAAGCTATGACTTTGGCAACATGTGAACTCATGTAACTAAAACATCTACTTTAGAAGCTAAGATTTGGAAATGATGAACAAATGAAGCTTGTTTGTGATAATTAAACAACCTTACATATTGCATCCAACCCAGTCTTTCATGAGAGGATCAGACTAAGCCCATTGAGGTGGATTGTCATTTCATCAAAGAGAAGATTGCATTTGTGTAGATGCTAGTTTTATCAACTCAAATGACCAACTAGTAGACATTTTCACCGAGTCTCAAAAGGTTAAGTTAATCTGTTTGTAACAAGTTCGGTCACGTATGACTTATATCTTCCGAACGAGAAGTGTTGAGTATCATAACGTATGTGGATTATTATTATAATAACTTAGTGCTTCATATTGTTAATGTTTATTCCTATCATCTTGAGGATTGTTTTGTTTGTTCATTGATATTAGTGGCCATAACTAAACTTAATGTCTCTATGATAAATTAATATCCTCTACCAACGAAGCTTGACTTCGAAATATAGGCTCCCGACATGAGCCGACTTGCAGAAGTAGCCGTATTTGTATCCCATAAAACCTTAAACATCGAGAACTACGATTCGGTACACAGTAATTGTTATTCCCTAAATTGAATTTGTATGTGCTTCTTATGTTAGGTGGTTGCATTTCAGAAAAAATCTTATCGTTTGTTTTTTTTTATCCAAAATCAAAACATATATTAATATTGAAAAGTGAAGGATGAAATCCTTCTCTCTGACTCAAACTGTCGAGTAAAGTATGCTACAATTACAGGGGACAATCTAAAACAAAGATGAACCACAGAAACCTTAGACAAAAGACTCACAGGAGTCACCTCTCTCGAATCCATTTAGGATTTTTTCCTTTTCTCTTTTGTCTCCTAGTTAAGACTCAACTTTGTTTTCTTTTTTGCCTAACACTTTAAATTATATATATGTATGTTTCTTACTTTGTAAATTAAGGAGAGATACAATATTCTTTTTCTCTCCACATGGTATCAGGCGCAGAGTCGGATAATATTAGGGTTCGAGGCTTGGCGTGTGGTCATTCACCACCCATCCAAACAACCATATCACGCCGATTGCTTTGCACGGTGGTCCCAAGCCTCGCGCAAGCCATCGGCATGCGCCAAAACCTCTCAACTATGAAACGACCTTTTCTAGCTAGATTTTAGCTGACCTCATCTCGGACGAACCCGCTATCGAGGATCATCTCCCGATCTATCGTCGGGAAAGAAATCGGGCGTCAAACAATGCTCCACCAGCGCGTGAGCTTCCATGGCCCGATCCTGCCTTGCCGTAGCGTGGGGCTACGTCAGCCTTTAGGTACGCCCTTCTCCCAGTGAGAGCTTCCCTCCTCGACGAGCTACGGCCCCTTGGTTCCTCTATTAGTCAGCTTATCTGCATTTTTCTGTTTGTGTCACAGCGTTTGTGCTTGGGGTTTCTTGATTTTTCCAACACTAACAATGTCACATAGGATTTCGGGAGTTGTTTGCCCCATTATTGTTTCATCCTTTAGATCTTATGAGTTGTGATCTCTTACTTTTTGGTTTCTATATGGCTGAGGTTCCAACATCTGTTATTACATCAAAGAAGTGATTTATACCTGTTGCACTCGAGCATCAAATCAGCATCCATTCTCGTTTGTTGCCCCAGGCTTGTAATATCTGCACTTGCCTTCGCATTCCTTTAGACCCTGGAGTCTCTGATCATCTTTTCGGTAATAAGGATATTTTTTCTTCTCTTACCTTTACTTCTCCTTTACCCATGGTTATTTTAGCTAATGGATATCAAACCATAGCTAAAGGAATCAGTTCGGTATGTCCTCTTCCTTCCCTAACCCTTACTTTAGTCCTTTATGTTCCTGATTCTCCTTTTAATTTGATTTTTATCAATAAGTTGAATCATGACCTTAATTGTTTGATTACCTTTTCCGATCCTACGTGCTACGAGGACCGGAGTACAGGGAAGACGATTGGCATAAGACGTGAATCTCATGGCCTTTTTCATCTTAGCTAGCCTTCATCTTCCTCTGCTTGAGCTTCCATGGATACCCCTCTCCTTATTCACAATCGTCTTGGTCATCCAAAGATTTCAAAGCTTCTGAAAATGGTTCATCGTTTTTCTAATTACATCGCCAGTGGTGTGAGTCATATCGGCAAGAAACATATCAGGTGTCTCATTCCCAAAGCTTCTAGATCAACGAACAAAGTCTCCTTTCGAGCTTGTCAACACTAATATTTGGGGTCCTTCTCGGGCTGAGTCTACCTTCGGGTTTCGGTACTTTGTTTCTTTTATAGATGATTATTTTCAATGTACTTAGCTATTTTTCATGAAAACTCGTGTTGAGTTATTCTCTATTTTCCAAAGTTCCATTTTGAACTTCGAACTCAATTTAATACTTCCATTTGTATCCTACGAAGTGATAATGCCAAGGAATATCTTTACGCATCGGGTCTCTACTTTACCCTCATGGGATTCCACCCAGTCCTCTTATTGTACACTTCTCAACATAATGGAGTGGCTAAGTGCAAGAACCGTCATTTAGTTGAAATCGCTCGCACTCTCTTACTTCATCATAAGGTCCTCAACGTTTTTTTTTTTTTTTTTTTGGGGGGGATGCTATCTTAGGCGCATTGATTAATCGTATGTGTCTCCGTTTTCATGATCGAGATCCCTGTTCTATCCTTTTCCCTAATCAGCCTCTCTTAGCCTTCCTCCTCGTGTCTTTGTTTGTGTGTTTTCTTGGGTTATTCTCGAAAACGAAAGGGTTATAGATGTTATTCTACAGGCACAAATCGATTACTTCATCTCTGTTGATGTAAACCTTTGAGGGTTTCTCTTTGCTTCCCTCATGCGAGGACGTCCTCCATGTTTTAGATGTCTTATGTCCCTCTTGTCTTACCACCTCCGATTTCCCTTCTCCACCTGGATGTGCCATTCGACCACTTGATTTTATACTCACCGTCTCGTTCTCACGGGGCCTCTTGCGATTCATCTTCTATGTACTTCGTCATCTCCTTCTCGGTTCCAAACCGCTGATGATCTACCCTATTGCCATTTGGAAGGTAATCGCTCTACTTACAACACGTCTTGTTTTATAATTTTCCTAACGTCGTTTATCTTTTACCATACTTTGTCTTTGTTTCCATGTCTTGTCTCCACCTTGTCTTGTCTCTATCCCTACGAGCTGTGAGGCTCTCTCTCATCCAGACTAGAAACAGGCAATGGTTGAGGAAATGGTCTCTTTCTCGATGACACATGGGAGCTTATGCACTTCCTCCTGGCGATTTCCTATTGGTTGTCATTGGGTTTTATCCCGACAAAGGTGGGCGTGGCGAGGTTGATCCGCAGGCCCATTTAGTTTGCCCGAAAGGGTATGCACAAACCAATATGGTTTGGACTATTGTAATCCATTTTCTCTAATGACCAAGATGGCCTGTTTGCTTAAAGCACTCTCTGCTTAAATAATTTGCTAATAAACACTTATTTACTTACCAGTTGGATATCAAGAATGTCTTCCTTCATGGTGATCTCGCGAGGAGGTATATATGGAGCAACCGCTTGGTTTTATTGCTTACGGGGAGTTTAGTTTGGCATGCGAGGCTACGGTGTTCCATATGGTCCTAAAGCAATCTCGCCAGGCTTTTTGTTTAGTCGGTTTATACCGATGGTTCAAGGTTGGCATGATTGAAGCACGTAAACCATTCTTTTTAACATTATACTTCTCTTGGCCGATTAATATTTACTGATTGTTTATGTGGATAACATTGTCATTCACGTACGTGTGGGGATGGTATTCAAAAAAACTCAAGCAAACACCTCTTTGCCTTTGAGGATAAAGACTTGCAGGGGCTTCCCGAGTATTTTACTACAGGCGGGAGATACCTCGGGGTCTGGTCGAGATAGTTGTTTCTCAAGAAGGGTATACCTTGGATTATTGGCGAGGACACTAGTGTGTTGTTTGTAAAACATGAAACCAGCTCGGATCCGATCTCCCGAGCTGTCTTAGGGCAGGAGTCTACACAAGATCGAGGAGATATCGACGATTTGTAGGTAAATGGAAGCTATCTACATTTATCGGCTCGACGAACATTTCTTCCCTTGGCGTAGTTAGTCGGCTTAACTGTCATTGTGATGGCCATTAGAATACTACAATTCCTTGTTCTTCGTTTATGTTAAAGGAACACCAGGTCGATGGGTGTTGTATGAGAGCGAGATCATACCAGTTGTTGGCTACAATGATGCAAACCGACGAGGCTCACCCACTTATAGGCGTTCTTCATTGGGGTATTGTAGTATTTAGGTAGAGGTAATTTAACATCTTGGAAGAGTAGGAAACAAGATGTAGTAGTTAGATCTAGTGCTAAAGTCGAGTATCGAGCTATGGCCTTAGCAACATGTGAACTCATATGGTTGAAGCATCTCCTCCAAGAGCTAAGATTTGGGAAGGATGAGCGGTTGAAACATATGTGATAATCGGGATTCTTGTACATGTTCATCAACCCGGTTTTCTATGCTTGAGGACGAAGCGCGTAGTGAATTGACACTTTATCAAAGAAAAAAATTGCACATTGGGATGTATATTTCTTAGTTTTCTCGATTCTAATGACATTAAGCGAGATATCAGCTGAAGTATAACTGTGGTCCTAGGATGAGTATGTATGTAATGAGTTGGGTCTTTTGATCCTTCACAAAGCAGGGGAAGTCTCCGTGAGTCGAGGCATTAAGGAAAATATAAGTGAGTGGGACTCCTTTAAAGAGTGGTACAAGAAGCCCATAAAGGGCATAAAAATGAATAAGATCCGTAACATCTCTTTAAGTTCAGTATCTCTCAAAATCCTTGCATTTCTCTCTTGTCCTTACAAACCTCTTCCGTTCAACACACCTCTTTACTCAAAAATCTTTGCATTTCTCTCTTGTCACTCCTGATGCAGGCGGCGGAACTACAATATACCAAAGATCTTTTCTTTAATTGGTTTTTAACCTCAGGAAATAATAAGAAATGTCTCAATACTCCCTTGGTGGGTACCCACTCACAAATTATGGTTACTCTGAATAACTTGTGTCATAGCCCCAATGTTATTGGACAATGCAAAAAGAGATGATCAACTAATTCACCACTCCCCTTGGATAGAATGCACCAATGTGGCTAAAAGGAGATTTGTAGGGTCTTTTAAGCAGCATGTCACTAGTATTTACATTCTTAAGCACACCACTAGCAAGCTAAGGCCTTTACCTTTGGTGGACCTTTGCTCCAAATAAAATTGGCTAGAAGAAAGGGATTAGGTTAGAAGGTTGGGAGAGGCCCTTGAAGAAAGACTTAACTGAGACTGAATTGGTAGAGACCAAATTACCATCCTCACAGAATCCATGGTGGAAAGAAGATAATTGCATTGCATTAAGTGAAAACAAATCTTCTGTCAGTTGTTTGCAGGAAATACATCAAGCACTAGGTCTCAAAATACATTATAATATCTTGTGAAACCTGTATATTTTTATTTTCTTGTCTTACCATATTAGTGCTTAGAATCATGCATGCTTATGCATTTGATTAAATATTTTCACCTTTGCTTGAAGTAAATATTATGTGATAATATTTTATGTTTCCTACATGTTAGGGCATTACCTCATTAAACCTGATATACATTGTTGGTAATTTAGCTTGGCATCAAAGCCATGTTTTATAAGAGGTCAAGAGTTCAAACTTCTTCACTTGGTTATTTTGATCCTATGTGCAAGCTCCACACCCACCCCTGCTCAACACTAATGGCTTATTTTTCTACTTGTTACTTTGTTCCCTCAATTTACTGAAGTATTAGCGAATACCACTTTGATGCAGATTGATGTAGATATCGGCTCATCATCAGTAGCTAGGAGTATCATTGGTCTTGTCCTGGGGTATGTCACAAGCATAGTGGTGGATCTTGCAATTTTAATAGAGGTTTGTGCCTTCTTGCTTTTGGTACTTTTTGAAAGTAGCCTCGTTCTTCTGGTATGGACATGTGCTCTCTTGTATGGACTTGAGCTTGTAGTTGGTTTCGAGCTTTAGTTGATCCTCCTAGTGGTGGTCTCTGCCTTTTTGTCATCATTATTTTGTAGAAGCACTGTTCTTCTGGTATGATCTTGTGTTCTTCTTGCAGCATGTACTTTGAGCTTGTGAAGCGTTTTGAACTTTGATGGTTTAAAACTCTTGAATTTAACTGTCAGGGTGTTTCTCTTTGCTCAAGTTACTATTGTGGCATTTTGCTGCGTTTTCTGATTCTTAATTTTCGAGATGAACAGTTTGAGAAATTTTAGACCTCTTTTCTTATAAGAAATAAACGAATGTGATTAGCACATAGTTTCATATCTTCTTAGAATATATTAAAATCGCCTAACAGGCAGAAGGGATGCAACTCATAGGCACGAGTAAGTATATAAGGCACCCAAAGGCCAGAAAGAAGAAAAATAACAGCAAATTCATGGATGAACTACTTTTCTTAACCCAAGTTATCCACATAAAGGAGTTAGCCTTCAAGCATTGTGGACCTAGGAAGCAACCAGGACATGTTGAATAGAGAGAACACCACAGATCAAATATCAAGAGTCCATTTGGAATGAACCTAGCTCAAGTGGTGAAGGGATGGGAGGTCTAGGTTCAATTTCCAATGGGGACAAAAATTTACCCATATAAAAAACAGAAAAAGAAAAGTGTTCATTTCCAATTAACCAGAATTTTCTCATCTCATTCTATGCCCCATTTGCTGAAGCAATGCCTATGAACCGAAGTCCAATTTCTTTGTTAGTCTATTTCTTGGGTATCTTTTCTCACATTGCCTCCCAAACAATAAACCTCACCTTGGAGGGTTCCCTTGGTATGCAAATCTCTTAGCAAGGAATATATCTAACTTGAAAATAAGAAAGCATGAGTATCTGTTCTTGCAGGAAATAACTCATAGAAACATTATGTAGAAACCAAGAAGAGTTGGAGGAATGAATTCCTTGTATTTTCCATTGAGTCATCATGCATATATCTGAAGATTAGGCTATACATTAGGTAAGATGATCTACTCTTCTTAAATGGTTACAATACATAAATAAGTATCCTAATAAGATACAAACTAATGTGTTAACGATATGATACATCTTATAACACTCCCCCTCAGTTAGACATAGATGTTAATCATACTGACTTGTTACATAGGTAACAACACAGTACCCGCTACGGCGCTGTGAAGATATGCTTTGGCGGTGATTGCCAGGTCTTCCACGTGTGCATGAAATCAAGCGAGTTGTATTTTCTCGGGAGCGAAATGGCAATCTATTTACATGTGTTTGTAGTTAGTTCTTGGAAAGCAGAGATCTGAGGTGAATATGAAGGCGGCATGGTTGTCACCTGCACAGGAACTTTCTTTGAGTGAGGTTTTAATCTGGAGCTTCGACGAGTTGATGGAGCCACATGTCTAAGCATACAAACTATGTCATTGCTCTATACTTAGATTTTGTACTAGATCAAGAGACAACGCTCTGTTTCTTTCTCTTCCATAAAACTGATTACTCAGAAAATAACCTTGCGATGGCAGTGGGCCTTACGTGTATTAGATCTTGATGCATCCATGAAACACTTTCGAGTGCTATTATGCCCATGATTCTTTGGCCATAAAATCTGCCGTCCAGAGGCGTTTCCTTTCAAGTAACCGCAATCACATTCTACGGGCGCCCGATGATCAAGCTGTTGACTTCCCAGTAACTTTCTATATCTCTAAGGGTCTTCAAACAATTCGTCTTCTCTAGTAAGATGTAAGCTTTATGCCATAGGGGACTGACATGACTTTGCTACTAATTTTCACATTTCAAACAATGAATTAAGAGCATGTTCCTTTGAGATAAGAAGATTGCGTTTTATTACCGTAACCAGCGCTTTACAGTATTTTAACATTCCTAGGTCCTTTGTTTGAAATTAGTCATGAAGAAAAGGACTTGGTGAAACTCTCTGTCCTCAGTCACATTGTATTAATATCATCGGCGTACACAACTAACAAGATGATACACGCGGGAATTTACGTAAAGAAGACATAATGATCGGATTTGCTGTGCATGCGAATTTCTCGATCACTTTACTAAATTGCCAAACCAGCTGCGAACTACTGTTTTTAAGCCGTGTAATGATTTTCGAGGAAGTAAAGCTCTGCAATCCATGACGACAAACCCATGAGGTTGCTCCATATAAACTTCTTCAACAAGATCCCTATGAAGAAAGGCATTTTTAATATCAAGTTGGTGGAGGTCCCAGCCATGAGTTGCTACCAGAGATATAAACAGTCGAATAGAAGTCAACTTGGCAACCGGGAAAAAAGTATCAGAATAATCCACCCTTTAGGTCTGGGCATACTCTTTAGCAACAAGGCGGACCTTCAACCGAGCAATCCATCCATCGGGATTAACCTTCATCATAAACACCCATCAGCAACTAATGGTTTTCTTCCCAATAGGTAAGCGTGCGAGTCGAGTACCATTGTCAATCAAGGCATCCATCTCCTCGATCACATGGTACTACGTAACCACGGTGAGCTAGGGTTTGAGAAACCTTGTTAGCTGACTAAATAAAGTCGAAGATGCAATAAGCGAAGAAGAATGGGATGACAATGAACATAAGAGCAAAATGAGGAAATTGGGATAAGTGCAGCGTTTACCTTTCTGAAGAGCAATAGGAAAGATCGTCGCTGAGAATTGAATCCCGATGTAAACAGTGGCAGAGGGTTTGAGGCGGGGGTGTTAGTGCGAGCATAGACTTGAGCGATAAAGGCTTTGTCAAAGGGAGCAGCGGGGATTGGAGAGGCTAGAGTATAAATGAACAAATCATCATCCTCCCCTGACTTCGTTCTGGATCGGATCTTGAAAGAAGTATTCTCGAAGGTGACATCGACAAATCCAGTACCTGCGAAGACTAGGACAATAACACTTATTCCTTTTGAACTCAAAGAGTAACCAAAGGAAGAGATACACTTGATGACTTAGGATCGGTTTGAGCATGGGATGACATCCCCGAACAAAGCAAGTACCTGAATACCCAGAGGCTCAATGGGTAACAAAGATTTATGGGGAAAGAGGGTTTGAAACGGAATGGCCTAATCCAAGACAGAGGAAGGCATTTGATTAATCAAAAAACAAGCCGTGGAAATAGCATCGACTCAAAAATGCTTGGAGTGCGCGATATTTGAAACAATAGGCAGCGCGGTTCGAAGGTGTCTATTTTTTCTTTCGGCAACTCCATTAGAAATTATCGCACAATATGTCTAATTAAGGATGCCATTTGAAGCATGAATGGCTTGAGAAATTGTTCGAGATAAGTATTCTTTAGCATTATCACTTCAGTTTTGAACATAAACCTTAGAATTGAGTGTAATTTCGAGTATATAAGGCAAAGCGAAAATAGCACTAAACAGTTTTCATTAAATGTAAGTTAGTGAATAATGCCGACAAATGTAGCAAAATAACAAAAAACCTTGATTGAGGACCTGTTGGACATGGAGCCCACATCCTAATGGACAAACTGAAGCGGCCTTTCGTTTATTGGCTTCCCCAGGATGAGAAGCCCAAGAACGATGATGTTTCTGAGTGACCAAGACTCACAATCTAGGGCCTTGAAGCTTGGTAAGGAACACAGTTTCTGTATTGGGAAGAGAGGATGGCTGTCTGTGATGAGTCTCGAATGGTGTAAACCCAGAACAAGCAATAGGTCTTGGTACTGCAGGATCCAGAATATAGAGACCCCTAGACTCATGTCATCTGCCAATAATCCACTTTGTCATAAGATCCTGGAAGAGACAAAAATCAAGAAAGAATGAAACCATGACACTTGAGCTCGAGTTAGTTTCTTTGCGAATCTGAATTAAAAAGAAAGTGCAAGTGTAAATTCAAGAGAGATGATAAGGGAATAGAAGGAGTGGGAAAAATGGTGCCTAAACCAGGAACATAGGACTGTGATCCATCTGCCAAAGTGACAGTGGAAGTTGAAGGTTGTGACTTAAAGGTAGAAAATAGGCTGGAATTACCTGTCATGTGATCTATGGCTCCAGAATCAATGACCCATTCGGAGGACAAAGAAGAGACAAGGAATGTGTTTGGGTTAAATTTTGACTCGGGAATAAGTATGCTTGGGGTGATGGAGACTTCAATGATTCTTGAATTTTCTGAGTGGGCGGCAAGTTTGTCTACGAGAGGCGGAACTAATTGATCAGAGCCGGAAATCTCTAATTCCGGTTCTGCAGCTTCTTACAATCTTGTATCACATGTCGGGCTTATGGCGAGTGGTAACACTGGAAACCCTCGAGCTAAGCCTTCTAAAGTGTTCAGTACCTCTGGGCACTATTTATTTACATAATGTGGATTCTTGACTCACTAATGTTTCGACCTTGGCAGAGCACTCCTCATCGAGGCATATGAAAAGCGGGTGAGATGTTTACGTGTGGAGTATTCTGGCTGAATGTTTTTTTTTTTTGGAACAAAGCTTCGGGAGGCTAGACAAAATCTCTTTTCACTTGGAATCCACACTCATAAGTGCGGTAATTGAAAGCCCATCATGCCATTTTCCCATTGATCTTATTGGACTTTAACATACGGACTAAAGGGTATGCACGTTCGAGTTCCTCATATGTCTTTATAGTCCATGAAAATTCGTAGCGACCGATCTTTTTTTAGAACGATAAAATGTTCGACACACATCAAATATGTGAGAAATATTCCCATTTTTAGAATACACAAATTCCAAATGATCCATCAACTTCTTAACAAGTACATAGTGATTAATGAGAGTAAGGACTTTACCATCAATGGAATTCACAATTTGGAGAAAAGGGAGAGCGGTTATCATCCTCATTATGTTCGCCGAATCATCAGTAGGAGGGATGGCTGCCCATACGAATACTCTTGAAGTAGAGACGGATGGTTTTACTCTAGGAAGCACGGACACGGCCAGAGGGATATGACATGGTAGGATACGGGGACACAACAAATTCCAAAAACTGGACTGTACTTAGACTACTAAAAATATTATCAACAAATGCAAGATTTAGACTAATAAAAAACAAGTGTTCAAACATTGTTTATACAAATATTCAAAAGACCGGCATTAGTAATACTAAAAAACTAATTAAGTTTATTAAAATATGATATTTTTATAAAATGCAATTAGTATATGATATTTAAAAAGTCATTTAATTAAAAGATTATTTTAATTTTCAGCCCTAATCTGTATAGTTGTGAAAAAAAAATTATTTTAAATATTTAATTTAATAATTATGATCATTATCCAAAATTCATGTTTTAATTTGATCTTAAATAGTTTGATATTTGAATAATTTTCATTGCAACTTCGATCTTCATTTAGCATTTTGGCATTAAATATGAATTTTTTGACAACTAAATATGAATATTGTCTTTTTAACACATGTATTTTTTCTTAATTTGGTCATTTTAGACTTTTAAAAATATTTTCATCAAATTTTATATAATTTTCTATTTTAAATCTTTTGAAAAAGAAATATCCACCGATATCTAAAGAAGGCAAAAGTAGAAAAATAACAAAATATTAAAGATTTATAGTTTTTTAAATTAGGGCTAGATTGATATTAGCTGTGAATGTTAGCCCATAATTTTTTTAACAACGAAAAACCCATGAAATATGTCCGATCGTGTCATGCATTGTCCCAGCCGTGTCCGAAGCCTTTCATTTCTCATCTAATCAACCTTGCGCCCGCGTGGCGTGTGGGTGCGATAATCGACATGTCGAGCCTTTCGGACCAAACTACCTTATAAGGCGTATGTGCTTTGCCGGTTTCTCAAATCAATAATTAGGACGATCAATTTGCCCTCTGATTTTGAACTGTGGGACCACTTTGAGTGCGGCGGGCTTCTTATCTATTGAATCGGTGTTGGAAGCGAGGAAGTAGATGGGCTTGGAAGAGTACCTCACGAAATCGAGCTCAAAATCTCGCAAAACCCTAGGCGAAGGCTGTGGACACAAAAGCCACAAAAGCAGCGGATCCAGTATGGCGGACCAAGTGAATGAGAGATCCTGTCGGCGCCGGACAACAGGAGAGGGTGGGGCAGGAATAGTCCCCACGCACCCACGCTGGAACCTGACCATGCACGTGGTTAGACCCTGATTTTTCTGGTAGGTGCGTCAACGGTTGGCAAAGCTCCTTAGGCCGACGGTGAGATCCCACTCTCCCTCAAAATAGGTGTTTCAAAAAACACCCCTCATAGCCCTCTTGAGCACTCCAGGCGCCTAAGTTTGACCAACTCTCCCGGTCGAGCCACTAGGCTCGATACCATGTAAAAACCAAGAGGGGAAGAGTTGGAGGATAGATTCCTTGTATTTTCATTGGTCATCATATATATATATATATATATATATAAGAAGGTTAGGCTATACATTAGAGTAGATGATCTCTCTTTCTCAGTAGTTTTAACCCTATAGAGTAAAGTATCCTAATAAGATACAAATGTATGTTAACGTATTAGTGCATACTATAGCAAATATGTTAACATATGTTTGATACATACTATAACATTCCAAATCAGGTTTATCTTCTAGCCCTATCACCTTAAGAAATCATTAAATGCAAAGGACTTCATAGCCTCCCCTTCTGATCATTGGAACCTCTTCTGAAGCTGAGATTCCATCTTTATCCTATAATCTACCTCAGCATCTTTAGGAATTTCAAATCTATTTAAAATGGAAATCTCTTTCATTCTGGGAAAACATTTAGTTAAGTGTAGCATCTGCTCTTGTTGAGTTCTCACCCCCGATGGGCTGCATGCTCAACACATGTTCTTCATCTGAACTTAGTTTGGTTCATTTGGCAATTTCAAGCGACTTTGGTGGTTCAGTTTTCCAGTTTTATTGTCTCGCGCCAATAAAAATCCAAACCAAATCAACATTCTTAAAACTTGTATATAGTTTAATTTTCTTTGATATATTTTATGCTAGATTGGCTACATTTACTGATTTTCATCTTGCCTGAAAAAAATACCCTCTTTTAAGTCAATTTTGGTGTATTTGGAAGGGAAGGAACAGTGAAATCTGAGAGGTACCAACTGTTGAGTTAACCATGAAACTAATGCTCATAACTATTCTTTTAGAGATCTCCTCAAGAATTTTGTTCGTCCTTTCTTCATTTTATTGGTTGGGTGGAACTGGTCTTGAGGCTGATGCTGGGGGCCCTGTTGTTTCTTTTCTTTTAGCGAAGGTTGCTCGGTGTATTCTTTTGTATACAACACTTAGCTGACGTTCTTAAGTTTATATATTCATTTGTGAAGATACAAAATTGATGAATAATAAATGGATTTAAAATAAATCAAATAATAAGGGTATAATAAATACAAATATAAATGTATATTAAATAGAATCACAAGCACTCATTGAATTAAAACTACTTTAGATATATATTGTAAAATCAAATTACCTATCAAAAATATATTGTAAAATCAAATTAATATTCAAGAAAAGAGAGTAGAAATCTGACTTCTTGTTCTTCTCCTTCATTCCATTTGTTGTGCCAGGGATTAATATGGAACTAAACTATTTTTGTGTATTTAAATCGATATATTTTATCTTGTCAATCAAGCAGGTATATAATAACTTATATTGTGTAAGACAGTAAAAACTATACAGGATATTTTGTTGAGTATTGTAAGAAGACATTATTCTTATAGATAATCTGGGAATATTACTTATATTTATCTTTTAGGTTCTGTTTTTAAGCATTATTTTGTAGTATTATAGTTTGGTTGGTTGCTTAGTTTGCTGATATTCATAAAGGGACGTGGTGCCCATTAAGCTTTAAGCTTGTATTCTGTTTTACAGAGGGAATAAGACGTGCTTTGTGTTTTTCTTCTCATGTATGCTTTCATATGTTATGAGCATGGTTAAGCGCTATATGCGTTGAAAACAATGGTGAGAGATTAACCATGACTGGTGCAAGCAGGGTGATGGTTTCTAGGTGGTCCCGATCACCTCCCAGCCTATCTCTGATTGTACCTTCCTTCTTTGAGAACTCTTTATCAATCGATTCTTTGCCTTCAAATTGAATGGTCAAGAATTTCCTTACGTGGCTCAGTTCATCCAAATGATCCATTGGAAAGGAAAATTGGGTTTCTCGATGGATTCACGAGAAGCAACCACCACATCAAGATCCGACCTTCTGCAGTGGCGGGACATGCATAATTCGTGGTTATGTCTTATTCATTCATTCCATGGAAGACTGATTGAGAGGTGTGCCTTCTTTATCCAGCCGACAAAAGAGCTATATGGACATTATTTGGCCTACTCTGATTCTAGCGAACTCCTGCAAAATGTTTGACTTCGTAATCAAGCGCGTAATCTTCACGAGAGGAGATATACGTGACCGACTACTTTAACTCATTGAAGAAACTATGGCGAATTGGTTTGTTGTCCAGTAGAATTGGCGCAATCCGAGGATGAGGCCGTATTACGCAGATGTTGGCTAACGAGCGTGTATGGCTTGCCACAAGCCTAAACAACTCATCGGATGATGTTTGAAGTCATGTCTTCTTGGCTTCAAACCACCTAATATTGATGAGATATTTGCGAGTTCGACGCCCAGAAGCGCGGAAGATTATGCCGACCCCTCCAGCATTCATCCGACTAACCGCCCGCGTGGCTGCGCAAGACAATAATCATTCATTCGAAAACCATGGGTATGAACATTGCGTAAACTGATCACACCAAAGCAACATGCTAGCGCATCTGATAACTGGTTGGTTATTCGCCAATCGTGGAATCAGACATGAAGGGATCAAGCTCACCAAACCCGACGAGCGATCCTTTCCCTCTGCTGGTGGAACATCTTACGAATTGTTTTCATCATGAGCATTAGAACCCTACTTCTCCATTGTCGCTCCTCGAGTTAATTTTAACCACCCTTGTTGATAGATCTCGACCTAGTGGTATTGAGTTAATATGACTCTGGTGCCTTAGACCATGGTGTCAATCATAAATTGTTTAGGTCATACCTCACTCTTGATCTATCAAATTGAAAATGGTTCATTTATCTACGTAGCGTAACGGGTTTCATCACCTTAGTCCCAAACACATTACATTGTACCAGTGTTTATATATCCCGAATTTGTTTTGCAACCTCCACGTCTATTGGTAAAATCATGGCGACCATTGCTGTAACATTTAATATTCATGTATTGCTTGTTTAGAAGATGGATATTCAGGTGGAGACGATTGGGTATTGTAAGAACTTTATTTGTTTCAAGTGAACTTCTCGACAATGATTATGTTGCGACGGCATTCTGGCTCAAACTTGTAGGATTTTTTAATGTGAATATACGTACCTTTAACACCTTGCCTCACGTGCGGCCATACAGTAAATAGTCTCATGGACTTTCAAATCATGTGGGAATAAATTGCAGGGTGGCTGAACCCTAGGACCTCTGAATTAGGCTTTGGTACCATGTTCGGCAACCAACTCTCACAAAGCTGAGAAGCATAGGGTTTGTGTTTAATATGAATATCAGCCTTTAACAGTTATCAAGTGTCTTCCTCTTCCTCTAGACGTGATCAAGCTCTACTTCTTCACACTATAAGCTTGGTAAGTCACAACTCCACTGTTGCAACTCCTGTTTCCCTCTTCATTTCAACAAGGTGATGTTTTTTCTTATGAAGTTTGTCAACTTGCCAAACATAAGCATCTTTCTTTTCCTTTTCAACCATATCTTGCATCAAACCTTTTGCTCTTGTACATAGTGATCTTTGGGTCCCTTTAAAGTCACAACTTCATCTAATAAAAATTGGTTTCTTTCATTTATTGATGATCATTCCGGGTTTATTTGGGTATATTTGTTACGTGATAAATCTGAGTTAGCTTATATTTGTTCAGATTTTATTCTATGATTGAAACCCGTGCCAAACCAAAAATCTAAGTTTTTCGCACAGATAATGGGATTGATTAGTTCAACTCAGTCTTACAAAAATTCTTGAGAAACCATGGTCTGATTCACGAAAGCTCTTGCACTTACACACCACGACAAAATGGTGTCTCTAAACAAAAAAATCACCATCTTTTGGAAGTGGCTCATTCTCTTTAATTTCAAATCAATGTTCCAAAACATTTTTGGGAGATGCTATTCTAACTACATGATATTTAATAAATCGTATACCATCCCAAGTCTTAAAATTTCAAACTCCATTGGCCACACTTCATTCTTCTTTTCCTAACTCCCACTTATTTTCTGAACTTGATGTACGAATTTTTAGTTTATGCGAATGCTGTCCATATCCATACCTGAAAGTGCACCAAGTTGGATCCTCGGGCTCACAAGTGTGTTTTGGGGTGGCTGTACCTACGAAAAGGGGTATCGCTATTATTCAACTGAACACAAAATATATTTTATTTCCCGGGATGTAACCTTTTTTGAAACCCTTTCTTACTTATCCAAAAAATCGTTTAGGGAAATTTGTCGTGAAACAATTTTGGGATAATTTCGATTATAATTCTCGGAATTACTTTCGAGATAAATTCTCCGAATACACTTTCAAGATAATTTTAGGATATTTATCAAGATAATTGGGAATTTTGAGATTTATCTCTACGTGAAGAGAAAAATAATTCTTTGATTTTTCATTACGTTAACAAAGTAAATGAACATACATATTTATATTCTAAGTGTTAAAGCAAGTAGAAACAAAGTTAGAGTCTAATTAGGAATTAAGAAAAAGAAAAAGGAAAAGATTCTAAATGGATTAGGAAATAATCCTCATAACAATCTCCACCATATTCAGATTTTGATAAATCTCCACGAATCGAGAATCAGTTCCCTACAAATATCTCCACCAAGTTCAAATTCAAAAAATCATACGAAATCGAGCTCTCCACGGTGTTACTCATCGAAGTTCAAGTTTAAAAATTCCTCCACAAAATCCTTGCCCTCAGTTTTCTCCAATTCAGTGCAGCCGATCCCTCCTCAAAAAATCGAAAAAAATCTTTCTAATTCAACAACCAGTCTATATTGAGAAACTTTCCAGTCAGAAAACAACCTTGAGACAATGATTATGAAGGCTCCCCATTTATGAATCCAGCCTGATATCATATCCAAATACATCTCATTGACCTTGATGTTTCCCCATTACCCTAAGGAAAGGTATTGAAACATAAACATCATCTGCAAGTTTCTCAGGTATTCTCACCCTATCAAACTGTATGCAGGCTTTGGTGCTAATCTTTCAAATTGCTACAGAATTCCAAAGACAATTCAGGATGCTCTAAGGACCTAAACTGGTCTCAAGCTATTTATGAGGAGATGAGTGCACTAGAAAAAAATGCAACATGGGAAATTGCTTAATGAAAACCAAGAGGCGATAGTGGATGTAAGTTGGTGTTCTGATCCAGTATAAAGTTGATGGCTCGATCAGGAGTGCTCTAGGGTAGGTGCGACCAAGGAATCTTTTTGTGAAGAGAGAAAAAGGGTGAATCTAATTTTATTATATTCACGGGAAAAAAAACAATCTCTTACATTACATATTGGACTTATATATATATACTCTCATAGGTCCTGATAGTGTAAGAAAATAAAGGAAAAATGTCTGATATCTAACACACTCTACCTCCAATTAAGCGTATATGTCGTATCTGTAGAAACTTTGTTATGAATATATTTAATTCTAGGACCTCTGAGAGATTTAAGTAAAGATATCTGCTAGTTGATCATTTGAATTAATAGCCCAGTAATGTCGTCACGATCACGATCTTCTCACAATGAAGTGGTAGTCGGCCCCGATGTGTTTGGTCCTTGCATGGAAGGCGAGTTGGATGAAATATACCAGCGACACAGACCCTCTGGATGACTGTTGTTCCATCCTTTCAAACCTCGTCTTGGAGAGGTGTCTCGACCGTAAGTTCATGTTCTGCCGAGGCAGTGGCTGATCTTCATTATTGTTAGATGCAGCTACATATTGTTTCTTACTCTTCGGAGATATTATTAGGTTACCACCCGATGAAAACCGATACGAAGTGGGCAGCCTATCGTGGTGAGCCGGTGATCACGCATCTGTGTGATAACCTGGTATGACCTCATTCGTCTGACACACCACGGCACAGTGTACTTTTGATATATCGAAGAATGCGGATTCTGACATCGATGCCTATCACATGGTATTGAATTGATGACAACACTACGGGAAAGGAAATGTACGGCCCAGTAATGAGTGAGGTAGTTCGGTTTACCTGCAGTCGTCGATATACCAGGGATCTCACCAAATCACTACGTCTGATCTGAGTTTGACATTAGGATCCATAGGAGTGTCTACCGGTTTATAGTCTAACATACCGGTTTCTTCAAGATGTATGCAAGCCATGCTTGGTTGGGGAAATGACTACACGAGCTGGATTATTTATCTCGATTCCCGAATCTTGAATTTACGAGTCTTTGGATTTGAAGTGGGTGAAAAGTTGTTCTTTGGTTTACGAGATCTGTCGTGATCATTGCTTGCGATGGCCGATGTCATCCATAAACAACTAGATAAATACAACGCTGAAGTTATGATGATAAAACAGCGAATGGTGCGTTGTCTTTGTGAAGCATACGAATTCTTGAACAACGGAACTAAAGCGGCCAAATCATGCTTTCGGGGGAGATTGTTTCAAGCCATATAGAAATTGAAAGTAACACTGCACACTAAAGCGGGGCTCCCCTTGAGCAACAAAAAGGCAAGTGGTTATTTCCATATAAACTTCCTCGGCAAGATCACCATGAAGGAAGACATTTTTAATATCAATGATAAAGTGGCCGGGGAACCGTAAGCGGCCGTGGGAGAGAAGAGGAAGCGAACGCATAAGCAATCTTGGCAAGCCCAGGGAGAATTTGTACCAGCTAATCGAACCATAAACTTAATTATATCCTTTAACAACGAGCGGGCCTTAGAGCGATCAGCGACCATGGGATAACCTTAACTATGTAAGCCGAAAACTGACAGTGGGGAAACTGCAAGTAGCGTCTGACAAAGATCCCGAGTGCGATGGGTCTGGCGACCATTTATCTACCATTGCACATTGCCCGGCCCGGATGGGAAGAGCCTCATTGGTGTTCTTAGGAAGAAAGCGAGAGGATATAGCATAAGCAGATGCAGTAAGGGTGAAGATAATCGATGGTAGCTTCGAAAAATTATAAATAGGATGAGGATTGCTAGTAGATCGATTACCTTTACGAGACGTGGGTAAGTTATCGTGAGAGCGAAGTAGGGGTAGGAGAAAGGCTGAAGGGAAGGAACAACGGAGCGATGACGGCTGATGATAAACACAGGAAATTAATTCGAAGGTACTTCATAAAATATAGGCGGGAAGATGATGGGAAGGGGTAAGACTTCAGTAACAAGAAGAGACTCGGAGGTGGAGAAGAAGGGTGAGTCCTCGAAGAAGGTGACATCAGCAGAGAGAAAGTATCGATGAGTCCGAGGGGAATAACAACGATAACCCTTCTAAAGTTGGGAATAGCCTAAGAATATGCATTTCGTGGATTTGAGCTTGTCTTGGCACAGGTGAGAATATGAGCAAGCAAGTCTGACAGACACGATGAGGAAAGAAAATAAAGTGGTTGGTCGAGGGGAAAAGTGAATGAGGAATCTGATCATGTAACACAGAGATGAGGGCATACGATTAATCAAATAACAAGCTGTAAGAGCAGCGTCCCCCAACGAGGAACATGATGGAGGAGGAGAGTACGAGTTTGTCTCAGTAAGATGGCGATTCTTACGTTCGGCTACCCCGTTTTGTTGAGGGTATGAGCGCAAGGCTGAAGGATCCCGTGTTGGAACGAATGAAATAAAGGGTGCGAGAAAAATATTCTACAGCATTGTCACTAACACCTGAAATATAAATATTAGGCTGGGTTAGAATTTTGTATAAAATTTATGGAAAAATAGAATATAATAACTCAGCTCGATTTTCATTAAAAATAACCAAATGGCTCCCGAGAATAGTCGTCAATGAAAGTGTGAAATGCGAAATCTAAGTAGAGGCCGGTCGTAGGGACCCGAACATCGATGTGAATGAGTTGAAAGGAGATTTTGCCCGATTATTCAAATGTTGTGGGAACAAGACACGAGTATGTTTTCCAAGCTGATAGGACTCACACGCAAGTGACGACAAAGTGGAAAAACGAGTGACCATCTTCTAGAACTTAGAAAGACTAGGGTGAGGCGTGGATGAGGAGGAGGGCATCGGTGGAAGCATGAGAAAGCTGAGGAGATGATTTCGAGGTGGGGGAGATGGGGCCTTGAGACTCACGTCCAGAGTGCGATCGTCTTCCCATTACTCAGGTCTGCCAGTCCTGATTTATCGAGAAAAACAATGGAGGCGGGTTAAGTCACGGTAGTTTCTTTAATGGAAATAAGATTAAAGGGACACTTTCGGGGTATAAATAACAGAAGTGAGAGGTAGGGAAGGGAGAGGATGTGTCAAACCAATACCTTTAGCCACAGTTTGAGAATCATTAGCTAAGGTAACAGTAGGTAAAGTAGGGGTAATAGTAAGAGAAGAGAAGAGATCCTTATTACCAAATATGTGATCGGAAGCACCAGAGTCTAGAATCGGGGTCGAAGATGTATGAGTAAAATGACGAGAGGCATTAGGTGCAACGAATCTGTGAAGGCGCTTGTTTGCTTGATAAATTTGTTAGATATTGTCACCAGTCTTTTCTTTATTGTCTTCTTGTATTGTGAGTCTATGAGGTGTGTATATATATAAGTCGATATGTAATGTAGAAATTTAGATTTGTGTGGAAATAATAAATTAGGAATTCTACATTTTCTCTCACGCTGTATCAGGCAGAGAAAACCTAATTTTAGGTGATCTTCATTCGATCTCTTCTTAGCCGTGAGATCTCCTTCTCACTGCTTGCCGGCCTTGTGTGGCATCACTTCTTGTAGTGACACCGGGAAAGCTCTTCTCCCAGCAGGAAACCCACACAATTTAGCGCCTGCGAGGCGATCTACCCGCGGTGGCAACCCGTAATGACGAGAAGCACCGCGTGTCGTCCGCGGCCCTTCTCCGTGACTTGCGGAGTCACGGCGCCGGCGGGTGAGTGCGCGTGTGAGCGCGTGCCTTCTTCTCGGCGACGAGGACTCCGCAGGTCGTCGGCGCCGTCGCGGTGTTCTATCCTCAGACGGTCGACCAGGCCTCTTCTCCACCTTTTTGGTCCTTTTGCCTCCGTAGTCGACTTGGTTCATCGCCGGTCGCAGTTCATCTTGATCGAGCGATTCATCTTGTCGTGCCTACGGTTTGGGTCCCCACTTTTAACTTCATCTTCAAGCTCCACAGTCGTGATTCGCCCTCTTATTAGGGCTCTCTTAATCAAGCGTGGTTGTCTCGGTTCGGTGGATATGGCAACTAAAAATTCTATTTTCTTGTTTTATCTACGGATCTCTCTTATCACATCAGAAAAATTGATTGGTAGTGAAATTATCTCTCACAGTCGGCTTACGGAACTCTGGTTCATGGAGACGAGTTATGAGGATCGTGCTTGTCTGGAGATCTTGTCACACAGTGTTGACAAAGGTATACTTTGGAAGAAAATAGTGCGACTATGTAGCGTATTATGGCGGTCGGTTGATCCCGAAAATTTTGCTCCGTCTTCGGACTACAAAAGACATGTTCCTAAGTTTTTGGAATCGAGCAAAGCTACCTTTGCAGATGATATCGGCGTCTTTATAAGGTGAAAGCCTGCTTGTATTAATATCCAGCCAAACCGAAGACATGGATCTATCTAATTATATTGGCAGATTGCCTCTCTTAATGAGGAGTTCGAGCATTGATGCCTCTTGCAGTGGCGTTGGGGGGCTGCCAGCCAACCTTGGGTTGACAAGTTCTTTATGGTGCCTCTGTTGGCCTCGTCGAGGATCTTGAGGCCTCACAGATCAGTTAACGTGGCCGTCGATCGTCAGCGGATGTGTGTTTCTTCCGCCTCCCTCATCATCTCCCTACACGAGACTTTGTCATCGGATAGCCCTTTAGATTCTTCTATGTTAGTTTCTATTACTAACCTTCGGGAGGCGATGTAGTACGAGAGTGGGGTCAAATGCAATTACCTATTACTGATAAGTTTGTACACCGTGATCGTTGTTATCAGTTGCATGGACGCCCCTCACTTGCACCGTGTTGAATCTGATTAGATTCTATTGCGGGCTACGAGCTCTGCACATAAATTGTTCTCTGTGGCGAAGTGAGTGATGTCTTTCTTCGCTATCAGAGCCGTCGACTTGTTGCCTCTGTACCCCAGGCCAGGTAATGCCTACTTTTATATGTTCTCTTCCTCTTGATTAAGTTCTAGACTTTGGTGCTTAGATCCACATTTGGTATGCATAGATATTTCTCTTCTCTTCTTCTGCACTCTTTCTGTATTCACGCTTGAAGTAATGGTTTTCCTCAAGCGTAAGCTGAGATTAGTTTAACTCATCCTCTCCCTTCCACCCTCATGTCTTTATACTCTGAGTGTCCCTTTAATCTTATTTATCGGTAAATCACTGTTTCTTGCTGTGCATTATTTTTGTTAATTGTGACCTTGCGGGGCCAGATGCAGGGGAAAGACGATTGGCATCGGACGTGAGTCACGGGGCCTCATCCACCTCTTCGCAATCATCTCCTGCGGTTTGTGTTTCCAACGATGCTGGCTCCTCATCCACGGTCGTCTGGGCACCACTAGTCTTTCTAAGTTTGGAAGATCATTCCTCGTTTTCCACTTTGTTGTCACTTGCGTGTGAATCTTGTCAGCTTGGGAAACATACTCGTGTCTCGTTCAGCGTTTGAATAATCGGGCAACATCCTTTTTGCCTTGTTCACCGCTGATGTTTGAGGTCGCCAATCGGATGCGTCTACTAGACTTCCGGTATTTTGTACTTTCATTGATGGTATTCGATGTACTTAGTTATTACAATGAAAGCTTCGGTAAGTTATTCTTTCGAAATTTTATCTTTGAAATTCTTACCGATTCGATATTTACATTACGCGTGTTGCGTGGTGATAATGCGAGAATATTTTACGCCTTTGTTCTTCATGAACGACGCCGGATCTTGTCAGTCTTCTTGTGCCTGTCTTTCGCCGACAAAATGGAATGGCGAGCGTAGAATCGTCATCTTATTGAAACGGCTTCATTACTCTCTTCTCGACTATCACATGTTCCTTTTCGTTTTTGGGAGACCCAGCATCACTCTACGACTTGTTATTTGATTAATCGTATGCCCTCATCTGTATTACATGCTCAGATTCCTCATTCCCTTCTTTTCCCTGACCAATCTCTTTATTTCCTTCCTCCTCGTGTTTTTTGTTGTACTTGCTTTGTTCATATTCTCACTCAGGAATGAGATAAACTTTATTGAGCCACAGAGGTATGTCATAATTCCTCCCGACGAAGGGTTATCGTTTGTTCCCTCGGACTCTCATGATACTTTCTCTCTCCGTGATGTCACAGCCGAGACTCACTATTCTTCTCCTCCTCGAGTCTCTTCCAGATTCACGAAGTCTTACCCTTCCTATCATCTCCTCGCCTGGATTTGATGCTCTATCTTCTAGTCCTTAGGTTTATCATCTTGTCCGTCATAGTTGTTCCTTTCCACCTGCTAAGGCCCTGATGACTCACTTCTCCTTGACTTCTCTACCGGCTCTACATTCTTGATGACTTGCCCGTTGCTCTTAGGAAGGTACTCGCTACACTAGCAATCCTCATCCCATATTTACAATTTTTTGAGTTACCATCGATTATCTTCCCTGCTGCATTTGTTCTCTTATTTCCCTGGTTCTGTTGCAGAACTTGATGAGGCACTTTGTCAGAAGTGACGGGCAATGGTAGATGAAATCGTTTGCTCTGCCTCCATGACACTTGGGATCTTGTTGTTTTGCAGGTTGTTGTAGTTCCAGTTGGTTGTCGTTAGATACACGATTAAGGTTAGTCTGATGGTCGGGTTGATCGCGCCCAAGGCGCTTGGTTCGCTAAAGGATATGCTGGTTTGCAGTTGATTATGGTGACACCTTCTCCCGGATTGCCCGAAGATTAGCCACGTCCGATGCTCTCCATGGGCTATTTATGTGTTTCTGTGGCTTTTCGATTGGATATTAAAATGTCTTAGCCGTGGTGATCACAGTGAGGAAGTTTGCCATGGAGCGACAGCTGGTTTTGTTCTTCGAGTCCCCAGTTTAATTAATGGGGTTCGCCGCTCTTTATATGGCTTGAAACCGTCTCCTCCTCGAGCATGGTTTAGCGTTTGATTCTGTTATTAAGAATTTGGCATGCTTAGCGATCTGTGAGGCAGGTGGAGTTTTATCGTATTCTTGGGGCGTGTATTTATACGGTTGTTTATGTGGATGAAGCGTGGTATTCTGAGGCGTGTCAGGGGCGGTATTGACTAAAGCATCTTTTCACCACTTTCAAACTAAAGACTTGGGAAACTGGTAAGAGTGAGATAGCTGTCCAGGTTACGATATAATCTCTCATGAAGTATACTTTAGACATCTTGGAAGAAACGGTATGTTAGGTATCAAGCGGTTGACCTCCTATGAATCCTAATGTCAAACTTGTGCAGGACGGGGAGACTTTCGGAGATCTGGGAGATATCGACGAATTGGTAGGTGAGCGAGATTATCTCTTCGTAGATTCTTGACGGAGACATTTCCTTTAGGTAAGTGTTGTTAATCGGTCCTACGATCGCCCCATGATAGCCATTGGGATCTTTGTAATCCGCATTCTTGATATATTAAAAGGCCACGCAGTCGAGGTGTTGTGCGAGAATAAGTCGCGGGTTGGTGTTGGTTGCGCGGATGCGGTGGGGTGGCCAGCGCGGATAGGCGTTCGCCGGGTATTGTGTTTTCATTGGTGGTAACTGATCACGGAAGTAAACAACGTGCTGGTGAAGCTGAATGGCGGTGTGAAGTAGAGTGTGGAGCTATGGCCTTGGCAACATGTGAGCTCATATAATTTGAGACACCTTCTCGGAGTTGAGATTTGGAAAGGATGAACGGATAAACTCATCTGTGATAACCCGATTTACTTTGCATATTGCATCGTCCGTCTTATGAAAGGGCCAAAACACGTGAAGTTATTTGCTTAACTTCATTAGAGAAAATCGCGTCCGGTCTTGTAGGCTCTTGGTTTTGTCGATTCAAATGATCAACTAGTAGACATCTTTACTAAATCTCTCGGAGAATACCCCAGAATTAAATACATTTGTAACAAAGGCAGATTGCATATGACATATAATAACCGAAACGAGAGTGTTAGATGTTATGCAGTCTTTTTAACATTGTCTTCTTGTATTGTGAGTCTATGAGTGTGTATATATATAAGTCGATATGTAATGTAGAGACTAGATTTGATACGTAGGAAATAATAAAATTAGAATTCTATTTTTCTCTCTTCACAATAGCGAAGATGGTCATCATACTCAGTATCGGTGGGGGAATCTGCTGAGATGTGGGAGCTCGAGGGATGCAGGGTGGCTGAGTCGAGAATCGGAAGATTGGGCCCACGTGGGCAATGCGGGAGGTCGTCCATTACAAGCGATATACTTGAGTCACTAGTGCGACGAGCTTATTGCAATAGGTGCGTGAGGATGTTGTCCTCTCTTCGATTACCCGCTGCGTCCTCCACACGAAGGTTAGTTTGAAACTAACACGGAAAGTCTGAAGTGTTATCCGATCGCGAAGTCTAAATGGAGGGGGGATACGGAGGAGCGAGCAAACATCATCGGATGGGGTGATGGTGCGAATTTGATCTCGGACGGTCGAATGAACGGAGACGATAGAGTAGGACCATGAAGAACTTGTCAATCTACGTGTGTTGAAGCTGACATCACTAGTAAGAGGCATCAGTGTCAAGAACTCCTCCTTAAGAAAGGCAATCTGGCCAATATAATTAGACCAAATCCATGTCCACATTTGTCGAATATTGACAATAAGCGAAGCCATATATAAAGGCGTTGGATATCATTGTGTATAAAACTTTTGCTGATTTCAAAACTTTAGAACATGTTTTGTAAGCGGAAGATGAAACCAAAATTTTAGATCAATATTTGCCCATAATACGCTACATAGTTATGCATCCCATTTTCTTCTGTTACCTTGTCAACTTAGGTATAACATCCTCGGTGTAATAGATGATCCTCATTTCTTGTCCCGTGAACGAGAGTTCCTGAGAGAAGATATTTAGAAAAGATAGTGCTCGCTCGCATTGATTTTCTGATAGAGATAGTGAGATCGAGATAACGGTCTTAAAAATAGGATTTTTAGTTTGTCATATCCATGCTGGAGATTGAATCGCGTTTGGATTGAAGGGGCCCTAATAGGAGGCGAATCACGGCGTAGACTTGAAATCCTTGTTGTGGGCGGAGATGAAGAAAAGTGACCCAAGCTAGGTAAGGAGAAGAGCGGTAGCCAATCTTGTGGCTGAAATGAGCAAAAAGGTGGATAAGGAGAGGGCTCGGGGTGGGCCAGTCGAAGGAATGGAGGCGGCAAGACGGTCGAACAAGCCTAGATATGAAGTCTCGTCACCAAAAGTGAGCCCACGAGCCTGAGAGTGGACGTGGCTGGAGAGGAGCAACCGTGGGGAGATGTTTTCAGGCCCGGGGTTTCCTCCGATGTAGATTGGCCTCGTGCCCCTCGAATTTGGGTTCAGTGGGAAGGAGTCACTGACGGAAGTGGCGGTGAGGAGATCGACGACCCGGGGTTACGGAAAGGAGGAATAAAATATGTTTGGGATGAAACCGATCACAAAAAGAGTAAATTAGGCTTTCCCTTTGGCTCTGATACCATGTGAAGAGAGAAAAAGGGAGAATCCTTAATTTTATTATATTCACGGAAAAAAAACAATCTACTACATTACATATTGGACTTATATATATATATATATACACTCATGGGTCCCACAATACAGTAAGAAAATAAAAGGAAAATACTGTACAATATCTAACAGATACATTCAAACCTACGGTGTGGACTACCAAGAGACATTTGCTCTAGTAGCAAAGATCAACACTATCCGAGTGTTACTTTCTCTAGCCACTAATTTGGATTGGTCATTGCACCAGTTAGATGTGAAGAATGCATTCCTTAATAGTGACCGCAGAAGAAGGGGTGTACATGGGCTGCCCTGGTTTTGACACAAGAGAAAGGAAAGGAAAGTTTTGTCATTTAAAGAAGGCACTATATGATTCTAAGACAGTCACCTAGACGCCATGGTTTGGTTGTTTTACCAAGGCCATTCAAATGCATGAAAGCCAAAACAGGCCAAAGGGGATCACACGCTGTTTAACTGGCACCAAAGAGACTGGGATTACAGTATTAATTGTGTTTGTAGATGACATTATCCTCATGGGAGATGATAACGAGGAGATTGAGAAAATAAAAAGAAAACTTGCTCTTGAGTTTGAGATGTAGGATTTGGGGCAATTAAGGTATTTTTTGGGCATGGAAGTAGAAATAAACAACTCTGGTATAGTAGTCTCACAGAGAAAATATGTCTTGGACTTGCTTAAGAAACAGGAATGATGGGTTACAAGACCAGTTGAAACTCCTATGGATCCAAGCAACAAACTTGAAGATAAGGAGGATGACAAACCAGTTGACATTGGTAGATATCAGCGACTAGTTGGAAAACTGATTTGTTTATCTCACACGTGACCAGAAGCGTTTCCAGTAAGTTGTATCAGCCAGTTCATGCATTCATCGTCTGACGGTTCATCAAGTCCTATGGTATCTAAAGAGTACTCCAGGTAAGGGATTTCTATTCCAGAAAAGCAAAGATAGAAGTGTAAGTGTGTTCACTGATGCAGACTGGGCAGGATCACTGATAGATAGGGGGTCAACAACAGGATATTACACCTTTGTCTGGGGTAATTTGGTTACATGGAAGCTCAAGAAGCAAGCAGTTATTGCACGAAGTAGTGCAGAAGCAGAGTTGAGAGCTACTGCACATGATATTTGTGAGATACTATGGCTGAAACTGATGTTAGAAGAGTTGGCCATTCAAGTCCAAACACCTAGGTGCCTATATTGTGATAATAAGGCAACTATTTCAATTGCTCACAATCCTGTTCATCATGATCGTACAAAGCATAGAGGTGAATAAACATTTATCAAGGGAAAGATTGATGAAGGGACAATCAATATCCACTTACGTTCCTTCATCTGATCAAACAGATATTCTTACAAAGCACTTTACAAGCCTATGTTTAAGAAGTTGGTTGACAAGCTAGGAATGTTCAACATGTACATTCCAGCTTGAGAATAATAGCAGGCATGTTTTCCTTATAGATAATCTAGAATATTATGTACTTTTATCTATTAGGTTCTGTTTAATATCCATTTTTGTAGGCATTTACAGTTTGGTTGGTAGCTTAGTTTGCTGATATTAATAAAAGGCAAGTGATGCCCATTAAACTTTAAGCTTGTATTCTGTTTTTCAGAGGAATAAGAAGTGATTTTTTATTGTTTTCTCCTCATATATGCTTTCAACTATCTTACAATGGGAATGCATACATAAAATTATAGCTAACAGAGCTCCCCTGTGCATCGCCAGCAGGTTGCCCATCAATCATTCTTTTATCTCCTAACTTTCTAGAGTTTGCCAGACCCTTGCTATCATCCATAACATTATAAGTAGATGAAGATTTTGGTGATTAGGGGACTCAAATTATTTGTTCTCAGGAAATTGAGGTCCACGAGTTTCAGTGGTGTTGCCCAAAAATGAGATCGAGAAAATATATCTTTATGACTACAGAAAGAACTTTGCTGTCATTTGTATGGCTTTAAGGTTCCAAAATTATCTGATTATAGAAAACGAAAAGCAAAGAATAATGATAATATATAGAACATTTCCAAAATGCAATGTCTTTGAGTTTCTATTCATCCATGGAACATACTACATGGAGTTCATCCATTCATATTTTGTTTAAACACAAACTTGAAGCAAATTTAAATATTCCAATAATATTTTTAGAACTTTACTACGATAGAATACTCAATTTCACGAATTACTTTGGGGCATGTTCTCCCAATTGATGGTAGCACATGTTGATGCTTGTCAATTTAAAGGTACATGTCTACATGTTTCTAGAAAGAAATATTCCTTTATTTATAAGTGTATAAGTAGTTTCCTTTATTAGATGGTTCTTTCATGCAGACACAAACTAAAGCAGTGTATATGTTTAACACACAACATTCATGTTCACGCATTCACTTGTCCATATTTATAGATTTTTGCAAGTTGCCACATCAGCTATCTAATGCTCAGTCCACATGTTATAATCCTTGCAATACCAATTAGGTGGAGCTGTTTTAGATTTCTTTATTTCTAATCATGTTGTTCCCTTTGTTGTTTCTTATTCATAAAAAAGAAATGCGATGCCCATGTTAATGTATTGATGTACTTAGATTCGAGTCCTTTCTACTTTTTTATCATGAGGTTGACATGTCATACACTTGGTGTTGATGACCATTGTGTTTGCAGGCAAAAGAAGAGGCAGAGCTACCTGAGTACATTCTTGGTGCTATCAGATTGAATCGTGTGAAGCCTGAGTCTGCCAAACCCTTATTGGGTTGAGGTTTCCAAATTTCAATGCGAGTCAATCTTATTTTTCTTCATGCTTAGTACCAAATTTTCAATTGGGCTCAATTTTCCAAATGACTTAAATCATTAGAGGTGTATACTATAACTGTAACCCATGTCTAGGATGTTTGAGTTTTAAGTAATATTATAACAAACAGCCTTCCCATGCATCCATCTTAATTCTATATCAAATTATTTCCAAGTCTCTTAGTTTGCGGACAAGGACCAACCTTGGTCTCAAACATGGCCATAGTTATGCTCTATCATGTCTGGGGGTTGGATGCATCAGTCAGAGTTCTGGGGCATCTAGATAGTCTGTGGGTTTTTATTTTTTGAGTAGATATTCCTTCCACCCCACAACCATACAGAGATTATCATATGATTAGCTTACTCCATATCCACCAGGCTTTGCATGTCTTTTGTTTTTATCATGTACTGGTTCAGTTGTATAAACTAAATTGTATTGGTGATATTTCATTGTATAACAAGGTCAGAACATCTTTTTTCTGAATCCTAAATCATACCTTGCTTCCTGAGTAAAGTTTCATAATGCTAAATTTGTCCAACAGAGAATTGGCTTCACATTCATTCCTCTGCAACTATACAGAACAGCATAGATTTTTTAAAACCAGTTGGTTGCTCAATTACTCCTGTCTTACCTTCTTTTGAAATAAAGAAACTTGTACCTCTTCTTCTTCATGCTTATCCACTGACTGTAATGGCCTGGCCATCTAATCCCCGGAACATAACCTCTTCTATTTGGTGTTTTTTTTAACAAGTTGGCTAACTAAATATGGCTGCAGTCTGTATTGTTCACTGATTGAGTAGAAATGAACATGCTAATATGATGGAGAAAATGGGATAATTCATCAAAGTAGTTTCGAGCATGGTTGCATTAGTACAATGAAAAAAACTGCAATAACATTTCACTGTAGCTAGATGGCATGTGAGAAAATATGTTCACTGCCAAAAGTTGAGCTGTTTAAGTCCACACTGTGGTTGTCATGCTTATTGAATCATGAGGATGACCTACAGAGTTTTAAGCCACAATCTTTTACAGAAGAGTTCCATAAGAACCAGTCAAATTCACTTGGCCTAGATGGTAAGACAGTTGTTGGGCTTTCATAACCTCAAGGATGAAATTTGAAGTTTTGAACCTCAAAACTCTGTAGGATTTGTCAGAAAGCTTCCTAGTCATCACTATTGGAGATGGCTGCATGGTATTACAGATGCAAAATAAAGGTATCGGAGATCAATCAGTTACAAATATAATCACCCAGCTGGTATTGGATAGTTCATGTAACTGTTGGCACACCTCATGTTAGTAAAACTCATGGCCCACTTACTGCCTTGTGTTCCAGTCACCTTCTCTAGTAATAATGAGCAAGCATGAAGTGGTATCAAACCAGTAATTTATATTTTTATTTTTTCTTAATAAAATTTAAATTTTAGAATATTTTTATGAAGTCGTAATCACTGTTCAGATCCTTAAAAAGAACTTTGCCATATCATCTCAATGACATGACATGCATCAAATGGAATGTAATACCTTGGATACTGAATTGTGCTAGGATTACTTCAGATGTTGAACTCCCTCAAATATCCCATCAAATTGAAAATCCGCATGTACCAATTGAAGCCTTATTTCTTACACAACACAGAATCCTCTAGACCAATTTCTAGATTTTCTGTTCTTCAATTCCCATCTTTTTTTTTCTTTTGTCTTGTTTGATAGACTCTATGATGTTCTATTCTCAGTAACTTTGAGACCCATAACACTAAGATCGTTTGTTTGAGTACCTTGTTGTGAAAGAACATACGACTGAAATGTGTTCTTGTAACATCAATAATCATCTTAAAATTTTTTGGGTTTGCTTGATTTGCTTGATGTTGTGACTCCACTTTCCTAATACTTTCCTGATTACTTCCCAAACTTCATTTTTATTTTAGGCTGGTATTTAACTCAAGACCTACATTGTCATAATGCTGTCTCTGCATGTTTGTTTAGTAATTACACATGGAACAAAAAACTGAAATCTGAAGAAAGGTTCTTTAAGAAGATAAACAGGGAAGAAGTGTCTTTCTTCAATCCTTTTAACCCACCGACTTTGTTTCTTAGCTTTATTGATATATTTTCATGCACTTTATGAATGATTGAAGCCTGTTTTAGAATGCTTATCCCTTGTGTGTAGAATTTCCAGTTCACCTTCATTCCCTCTATATGAAAGCATTTCTAGTTGTCCTTCTCAACTTTTTAGGTGCCCCTCTACCTTTTTAAATCAGAGGCACTCAACTGCTGCTATCTGTGTTAATGTAATTATTGTTGAGAATACCATTACTTTTGATTAGATGCAAATACCAAATGCAAGCTCTTATTCTTTTTACTCTAATTTCAAATAGACTTGTTCTCTTTTTCCTAAAAAGATGTGTTATATTTGCTCATCCCCACACAATCGGTGCCCCCCCATCCTTTTCATACCTCTGTTGAGGAAACTTTCCTGGGAAAATGCTTTTCACTCTCTCTCTCTTGAGTCTTGACTAGGTTTTCACTGCAAATGAACTGTTGATCTAGAATCAGCAATGAAATAAACAAAATATCCATGGACTGAAAGAGTAGTGTTGTTTTCATTTTCAGGATAGTAAATGAAAGTATGGATGGTCACGGGAGCAGTGATGGGGGCAGAGTGAAGACTTTCTGGAGACCCTCGTGAAGTGAGAGAGAATACCAATTTGTTCATTTATAGAGGAGGGAGAGAGATACAGACAGTAAGAAAGGGCCTACAGTTCCATATAATACAGGTATCGAAAATGCATATCATCAATCAACCAGTGTGCCCCATACATTTCAACCCCATTCAAGTCCCTACTTGTTTTGTACCCATATCACAAATCCTATTACAGTTGCTTACTTCATACTTTGAACTTATCTTGTTGATTTGTATCCTGATCTTGTTGGTCCTATTCATTTGTATCTTATTCAGTGATTCGGATTGTATCGTATATCTTGGAACACCTATACATATTTTATACATTTTACAGTATGCTCTTGTTTTTTTTTGTTTTTTTTTTTTTTGATGAAAGAAGATTATGGAACAAAAAACTTAAAAAGACGATTGGAATAAAAACCACAGTAATCATGAAAGTTGATATTTGTAACATATTTAAGAAAATTTGACCAACAAACATTATAATCTAATCTAAACTGTAGACATGCTGCAAGACGGACGTGATTTTATTCACCTTCTTTTAATGAGCAGTGTGATAAGCAAAATAAATATTTAAAGCACTAATGAGTCAAATATCATCCATTAATAATAAAATAGAACTAGGAATATTAATCTTCTTATTATAACAATCTATCATTATTTTTTAGTCACATTCAATCTTTAAATTGCAAAAACCGTTTCTCTTGGCGGCTAATATACATCTCTTAAAGTCATATATTTAGTAATAATAATTGAGGAATTATCAATATGTTTACAAACAGTCATTTTAATAATATGGAATCTTTAATAACCCATCTTAAAGCACTAATATTTTGAACTCTATAACCGTCAAAATTTAATTTGGACCTATTATGATTTGGGGATCGAGACTCAGTTTTCCACGATTGAGAGATATTCGGCCCCGTTACGAAGATCAGGGTCAAAAATATAATTTTGAAGGTTTTGAAATATTAAAGTGGTTTTCTCAATAACAAGAAAGGGGTTTGGTTTTATCTTCTTAAAGACAACATAATTTCTATAATTTCAAACATTTCATATAATTACGAATTTAGTTTTGTAGTTAAACTAATGCCCAAAGTAGTTTGTTTGGGTCACGTAGGATTAGAAGATGGCAAATGTTGCTATTATGGATAACGGTAATTGAAATTTTACTAAATGCAAATTTTTTTATCGAATATTAGTTGTCGGCCAATGACGGTATTTGATAAAGTGCAATTGTTCTTATGTCTGTATGATAGAATATACTACAAATGTATTACTTTAGGCATTAGTTTGTATTATAAACTAGTTTTATAATTTTGTTTTTCAAATAAAGTATTTCAATCTTAAACTCCCAAGAATAATTGAAAAATCATCCCTCATTGTTTAAAAAAAAAAAAGACTAATAAAAAAAAAAAAAATTCTCAATTCTATGTAGCCAATTTTTCCAATTTTTCTTTTAACAAAATATCAAATTTAATATAAAATTTTAAAAAGTCTATTAGGGATATGGGTAAAAAAAAAAAAAAAAATCTTTACGTTAAGGATAAAATTTTCCATAAACGTTTTTCCTATTTTTATTTCTTATTTTTTCCAAAATTGTAAACTTTTAAATTGTAATATCCAACATTTTCCATAAATTTTAATATTTTGTTAAAAATAATTTATTTATCTATTATTTTTTTAAAAATATCATATTCAATATAAATTTTAAAAAATTATTTTGGATAAGGGTAAAAAATATATTCTTTTTTTTCACTTTTAACAAAACATCAAATTTAATATAAAATTTTAAAAGTTTATTAGGGATAACATTAGAGCTTCAATATCATTATTAAATTTAATATAAAATATTATATTATATTAGAGCTTTAATATTATATTACGGATAATATCTCTGTTTCGAAATATTTTTTAATGAACGCATTTTTTGCTAAGTGGCAATGGTATTTATTGAAAAGGTAGAGAGGTATTTATTGGAAAATAGGGTGACAAACACCTCTGCTTTTTATATTAGTATAAATTATGGAAGATCTAAAAACTATTTCCTTTAAATATATTTATAGACAAACTACCTTTAAATATATATATATCATAAATTTTTAAATATAATTTTTATCCTATTAACTTTGTATTTACATAGTTATAATATCTCATCCCTAATTCAAAATATAATTTAAATTATTTAGAAATATAATAATTAGACTAGCATAAGAAATACAAATATAAATAGAATATATATATACAAGACCCCTTGTTTTAAAGAATATGAACTCATTGCATAATTTACAATAGCTGATTAAAGTGATTTTGTATAAATATTAAAGTAAAGAAAAAAGTAAGGATAGTCTAAAGAGATTTTTTTTTTCTTTTATATAACATATTTAAAAGAAAATTAATTTTAATGGTTCAATTAAAATTATTTAAAAATAAAATAATATCATAAAATAATAAAATCATTTAAGTGAACATTAAAATTAATTTTCTTTTAAATATGTTATATAAAAGAAAAAAATATCTCTTTAGACTTTCCTTACTTTTTTCTTTTTGCTGGCTATACAGCTATAATCCTTTATTAACAAATATGCAGCATTCACTGTCTAAGCAGAGATGCTATATATATACTATATTCTATTGCTATTTGTATTTCTTATCTTATTCTGGCTATTATATTTCTAAATAATTATATTTTTAATTAGAGATAATTATTACTAACTATGTAACCTAAGTGCTAGATAAAACTATATTTAAAATTTATATTCTCTCTATATATATATATATATATATATATAACTATATATATATATATTTAAGGTAATTTGTCTATAAATATATTTAAAGTAGTTTTAGATCTTCTATAATTTATGCTATATAAAAGCTTTTGAGGTATTTGTCAATTTATTTTACAAATGCCTCTTTGTTCACACAATAAATACATGCCACTGGCAAATCGATTCATTAAAAATGTTTAAAACTGAAAAAGACCAAATATCCGTAATATAGTAAAGGCTGTATAATATAATATTTTATATTAGAGCAATAATGATATTGAAGCTTTAATGTTATCCTAATAAACTTTAAGAACATATTAGAACGTGTTTGATAAGTGAAAAAAAAAAGAATATTTTACCCGCCATCCAAATAATTTTAAATTATATTGATAAACACTCAGGAAACCACTTGGAGTCATCGTTATACCCAATATAAGAGCTTAGCCAAAGACTGGGGATCCATAAACACAACAGAGGAGAAGAGACTTCCAGAGTTAGGGCTACCAAAAGCGAAAAATGATCATTCCAGTTAGGTGTTTTACCTGCGGCAAGGTACTTGGGTTTTCTTCTCGTGCTCATCTTCCCTAGGGGTTCTCTTTATTTTCAGCTGAGACAAAAATCATTGCGATACGTATCTGTTTTTGGTTTTCTATACCTCTTTAAGGGCACTGATTTTGTAGGTGGATGTCGTTTTAGGTCATCAGAATAAATGGGACACCTATTTGGACTTCTCTGTTTGACTACTCCGAAGGGTAAGATAACCAAAGAACGCACCATGTCTTTTGCGCTTAGTAACTTAAGGGTTTTCCATTCTATCATTCGTGAATGTAATTGATTGTGGTGCGATCAAGTATGCTTTTTGTTCCCATTCCTTTTTGTTTTTGCCTTTTCGTTGGGAATTATAGGCTCCGTTTGGGAAGGAAAATGAAAAATAGGTTTGAAATTAATAAATTAATTTTATATGTTTATTTGGACTCAGTTGATTTGTTTCTCTGTTACATAAGGACTAAGAAATTTAAAAATATGTAAATTAATTTTACATGTATAACTCTTGTGATTTGTGACCTTTAGAAGTGGTTCCTTATACCTAAAAACCTATTAAAAATACTCTTTTTCTTTGTATGCTACAACTTATTGGGTTTCACAGTTGACACCATGACACAAGTGTTATATGGCTAAAACAGTTTTGCCAAGATCATTCTGCGTCGGCTGAAATTAGACTAGAGTGTGGTTCAAACCCATTAAAATTGGTTGAGTTATGGGTTATTCTTTTCTTTAAATGCCTTGAACTGCCAATTACTGTGCGGATTGTTTGGCCACAAAGGGCTTCTTAGTTAGTGTGTGGAAATTTCAGTGCCTCTTTCCATCCTGAATTATTTTTTTATCTGCATTAATTTTTTTCTCTGTTGTTCTTTGATGTAATCTAACTCTTTGAGGATGACTCCTTGATCTGAGTTTCATTATTATTCATGGAAATGAATAATTTATTTGTAAACTAAGAAATTGCCTATCAAAAAAAAATTTTGTAAACTGAAAATTGATATGTGAAGCATAAACTATCAATAAAAGATGAAGCCCTTAAACATTATCCTTATATGCTCGAGAACGCGGTTTAGGTTCAGTGGCAATGTAAAACTTTTTGGTATGCAGAGATGCTCTTGATGCACTGGGTTTGGTTCGATATTGCTGTAGAAGAATGCTCATGACTCATGTTGATCTCATTGAGAAGCTTCTGAACTACAATAGTAATCTCTTTGATGCTCAGTCTTTGTATTTATATGCATGATATTCATAATAAAATGTATTTAAACAACGCTTTCTTGCAGCACTGGAGAAATCAGAGACCAGTTGGAAGATTATGGAGACTAAAGGGAGATGGAATTTCTTATGGCATAATTCTGTTACATATGGACTGTCAGATTTGTCCGTGTGTGGCCCTTTTTCTAGTATTGAGTAATAGTGTCCATGGTGCATGGGGCTAGGAATATGAAATCAGACTGCAGATACATTTAAGATTGACCATGTAACATGATTTTGGTTGTGTGATGGATGCTCCCAGTCATGCAAAATGCTAAATGCTTGAGAAGTAGGTGATGGACTTGTCCTGAAGTACGTTTGGTTTTTTTTGTATTCTTTAGCATTAACTAATTAAGCATGGTAAAGAATGTTGTGAGCTTATCCTGCAATATGTTGAAATTCAACTTTGTCTTTTATGAGTGGTAGAAATTTAAATTGTGGGTCATCAGCTTTCTGATAAAATTTAGAATCTGAATACTGAAAATATTAGACATTCAGTGGGATAGAGAGTATTAGACACACGGACTGTCAGACCCTGGATGCTGAAAATAGGTTCATTTCTATTCAAAATGAGAGTCACAGATGAGAGGACCTGCATATTTTTCCTGAATCCTCTTAACCCGTGTCTAATATTATGATCCACTTCAGATATGTAAATGTTAACCTTGTCTGTCTCTAAGTGGGTTTAATGATTTGCGGGACATTTTATTGCATTCATTTTATGTTTCTAGAATTTGGCATGCAATGTCTCATAAGCGTCTAGATTACGTCAAATTGGGTTGGTTATGTAACAACAGCATGTAAAATTGTTGTCTCGTGATACTACTGACATAAGAAATATTGGCTTTTATTTCCCTTTCTATCTGTCATCAGCTTAATCATGGACTCTGCCTCGTCGTCTTAGTCTATGTGAATATTTGCTGCTGCCTCAAAACTGTCCCATTTGGTCGTCGTCGTCCATGGTGCATGCCCCACATTAACCTCTCTTTTTCTCCTCCCTTCTTTTCACTTTTCTCTCTTTCCCCTCCCCCAACCGATATTCTTGCTCCTTCTCTTCCCCCCTCTTTTGATTTCCCTCCTCTCTCCTCTTCCTCTATTTTCTTCTTCCCCATTCTCATTTTTCTTCCTTTTTATTTTTGTTCTTATCAATTTTTTATTCTTAAAAGTAAAATTCAAGTAAACATCACAAGATAAAATCTCATATCTTTTTTTTTTTTTTCTCATTTTGTCAACCCCCATTACACATTTTCTTTAGCATAAGTCATATATGTGTATATTTGTGGGATTAGATATTTCTTTATAGGCTGTCACAAGGTTATATGTGATATGAAAAATTGTTGTTAGTGAAACTTATATAATTAGCTTGAATCTTGTATTTTTCTCTTACTTTATTGTATTTGGATTTATTTTAGTGTTATTTGTGTGTAATTATATTTTTGTGGGTTAATAGTTAACTTGAAAAAATTTGCATAGATTTTATGTTGTAAAATATTAAATTAAATTTTTTAGATGTAAATTTAGACTTTAATATGTGAAGTGGTTTTGAATAATGGAAAATTAAATTTTATAATATTTGAATTTACCCAAGTTATTACTTTTGAAATTGTAATTGACATAATTTTTATTTAATTTAGTATGATTAAATGTTATAATTTTATTTTTGAATTAGGGTTAAATTATTAAATATTTGTTGAATTAGGCTTACAGTAATTATTTAGAAAATTTTGTTTTTTATTGAAATTTATAAATTTGGTTCATACTGTTGATTAGTAATTTGGAGTTGTGGACTTATATTAAATGAGACTTATTAATTGAGTATGAGAATTTGTATTTGTGGAATTTATCAAATGGGATATGTATATTAATCACTTAATTTGAGACTAAGTTTATGATAATGATAACTTATATATTAATTTGAGTCCATTAGTTTAAGCATAACTTACTTAAGCCTAACATATTATACCCAATCCATTAGTGTAGGCTCAACTCATTAGTTTAAGTTAGATTTACTTGGGCACAACGTATTGGAGGCAAATATCGTTAGTGCAGGCCACAGAAAATCTTGGGCAGTAATTAAGTGTGTCGTTAGTTTAAATTGACTACTTGGGCGCATAGTGGGTTCCCAACCCGTTCAGTTTGTTTGACATCTTAGGTCGTAATTGGGTTAAACCCGTTAGTGGTTAAATATTTAGGTCGATATATTATATTCATTCTTTATTTCCGGCCATTAAATTAACACTGTCACTTTGTCCATTAGATTGGTTATGAATGAGTGGGTGTTGATCGTCTTTATTGTGCGATCCCGATTAATTTCTTTAGCCCGTCAAATTTTCACTCTTAATTTATTCAATTTCTCAATTTCTAAAATTCCTTTTTGTTCAATTTAATCTTAAAATTCAAGTCTTTAAAAAATTCAAATACTAAATTTTCATTTCTCATTTTTTTCAATTTAAGTATTTAATTTTCAAAAATTCAAATTATCATTTTCTCATTTTCTAAATTCAAATTTTTTAAATTCAATTCCCTTAATTTCAATTTCATTTTCTAGTTTTAATTTTTCTAATTTATAAAATTCTTAATTTCAAAATTTAAATATCATAATGTCTAAAAATTAAATACCGTAATTTCGATTCCAATTCTGATTCTCGATTTAAATTGAGTTTCGTAATTTAAAGTGACATTAATTTAAATTAAAATCTCGAATTCATAAAATTCAAGTTTTTAATCTCAAATCTAATTTCCAAAAATCTCAATTCTAAATTTTAAAACTTCAAATTCATTTCAAAACTCTCAATTTCCAAAATTTCAAACTAAATTTTCGATTTAGTCAGTTTTAAAAATTGTGTATGAATTAATTTGATAGTTCCTAGAAACTTGAATCTTGTGGATTTAATTAGTATAACGTATAAATGGGTTTTTTGGTGGGGCGGAGCATCATGTCTGTTTAACAAATAATTTTGACATTGATCATAGTAGATTTTTAATTGAATAGCCAGATATTCTATATTGTTATTAATGACCCAAGCCATGGATTTTCATTGATAGTGCTCGATTTACCGCCAAAGTCTGGCATTTATTTCTTTTAATTTTGCATTTATTCTATTACATTATTTATTAGTATATGTAATTAATTGATTAATTGTCGTGGATTAAGCTTGTTTAGTAGAAACGTTTTATATGGACTTAGAGGGTCTTTATGACTCGGCTCATACACATTCCCTATGGGTAAATGACCTCAATTCGGGACTTGATTTTTCGTGGACCACGTTTTTATAAATAAGAGGATTCTGCTAGGGGTTTTATTTTTTTTATTTTTCCCTTTAAAATTATGAAAATAAATAACGGCTATGATTTAAACTGGTTTTTCAAAGAAAAAAAAACAGAATCCCTTAAGCCAGTGGGACAGCATGTGAAAATGCGAGGAGTCCATCAGCCTTCGGGATAACTTCAACATTAAGTCTAATAATTTTCTTTATCCAATATATATATATATATATATATATATATATATTGATTTGAAGTTGATTGGATTCAAGCAAAAAATAAAAAAGGCATAAAGTTTGAGTGAGGATGGTTTACTATATTGTAATTAAAATGTTTGCGATGAAAAAAAATTAATTTTATTATTTAAAATAAATAGATATAATTATATCTAATCTTTTAAATATTTTAGGTCTAATTGACATTAATAATCCCATATTTCACCCATCTTTTTAAATAGACCACACCTTTCAATTGGTGGAAATGATCCCAAGTTTAAGGGAATCTTCTTATATCGGTCAGGCATTGATGAGTTAAATGAGTTAAAATAATGTGACATCTCTCTAAATCTTTCGTCATGTGTCATTATTTAATTACCACTCAAATATTTTGATATTTTTAAAAATGGTTAATCTATAAAAGCTTGTTTTATATAAGAATGAGTTTAGTTAGATGGTCATTTTATTTCTTAAGATATGTGTTTTCTCAAATAAAATTTTAATATATATGAATCCATGATATAAAACTCGTTTATGACGAGTCTTTATAACTTTAACCCTTTTAAAAATATCGAGTTTAAAAATTTTTAATCTAATAGATGCGGTCGTGCCGGTGTTGTGAAGACGCAAAGTGGTTTCTTGTCATCCTTTAGTTGTAGATTTTATGGATATGTGGTTTTTCCCTTACAAAAGACATAGTTTTTCGTTAGTCCTCGATTTTTAGGCACTTTCATTTAAACGTATATTATATCTGCTCCTGCCTCTTTTGTGGAACCTTTGTTTTGGCACTCTTTGTTTATAATGCAATGTTGAGTAATTCTATTTTATCTGTAGATATTTTGATGCAAATATCGATAAATAATTAATTATTTAAAAATTATAAAATATTTAAAAAGATTTCAAAAAATAATAAATAAATAAGAATTCATATATTAAACTTATTTTGTAAATATAAATTTATTTTAAATTCTTTTAATATATTTATGTTTCTTTATTATAAAATTTTAAGAACTTCTTTATTAAAAAGTAATTTATTCTCATTTAAATATTTTCGATATGATTTTTTAAAATTTTATTATTTTAATTTATTTGAATAATCAAAATTATTAAAATTAGATTGAAACCATATTTATAAATTAATCATGTTTTGTATTTTGAATAAATATATACTTTTAGAAGCCAGCTCACTTTGATGGGCAAACTTGTAGCAAGCCATTTTTGGATGCTTTTTGGCAAAAAAAAATCGACTCAGTAGTGGAGCAAAGTTGGAGTAAAATTTGAGGCGTGAGCAGTCGTCAGTAGGAATTTGGGTAATAGCTAATATTTGTTTATCGACCAATTGTGAAAACTCATTACTACCCTCATGTTATAGCCGTTGGAAGCAAAAACCGAAGCAAACTAGTGACCCAATGAACCGAGAAAACCAAAAAAAATTACAAGCAGAGATTCACATTCGAATATTGTGCTAGTAGACGAGAGATTCAAACAAAGGCCCAGACATTTTGAACTCCCAAGCGGATACAAAAATCGAAAATAAATGGCCAAAAACTGACATTTCATATGAGGAAATCAAAAAAAGCGACGCCAAATAGGAAGAATTCGTGCGGAAAGCCAACTCATTACCATGGCTTGTGATGTCCTTAGTCGCCGTAGCCGTCGTGCAGCGCAACCTCCCAGTAAGCTGTGAGATCTCTACGGCGCACGAGGCGCCGTCGGCGGCCTTCTCTTCCCGCCCCCCTCCCCGGCGATCTCTTCTCCAGTCGGCGATCTCTCGCTCTTTGGAGATCTTTTGCCAAAACTTTATAGAATATCAAAAGTAACTTTTGGGGTAAATGGCTTTTGATCTTTTTTTTTTTTTCTTGCTAACTGTTGTAGATGCTCTTACTATTTCAAAATAAAACATTTAAAAATTAAAAAAATTCATAAGATAAATAGAAAAATAAATGTCGGTTCATTCTAGAATAATATTCATAAAAAAGCGATAATATAGTTTATCTTAAAATTTTAATTTATTTAATTCAATTACATTAAATAATGTAAATAAAACATGATAAATATAGTTAACTAAATTTTAAAATTTAAATGTTATAAAATACTTTTCAAACAAGTATTTCAAAGACAATCATGGCCAGTGAGTTCCTTCCCTACAAACATGTTTTTTTTTAAGCGGGTTGAAACCCATAAAATGTGCTTGGTCAAATTTATTCAGATATATTCGACATAGCAATATTTCTATGATATAAGCGATGTTTGGATATAGCAATAATATCTATAAAATTCAAATACATATCGAAACCAAATCCAATATTTTTACCCTCAATAAGACAAGATGAGAGAGATGGGTTATAACTTAGAAAAATATAGTTATTTTTATTTAGTTTTAAATATGAATCTTAGAAAAATAAAATCATATATAATTTATTTATTTATTTCATATTTTTGTCACATACATTATACAATACATAATAGTAATATTGATGAAATCCAAGTACATATAAAAGTGAAATCAATATTTTAGCCTCGATAAGACACGGTGAGGAGGTTATAACTTAGAAAAATATAGTTGTTTTATTTGGTTTTAAATATGAATCTTGAAAAAAATAAAATCATATCATTTATTTCATATTTTGTCACATGCATTGCTTTGCACCCAACAATAGTAATATTATGAAATCCAAGTATATATAAAACCCAAATCAATATTTTACCCTCGATAAGACATAAGGCGAGGAGGGGTTATAACTTAGAAATATATAGTTGTTTTTATTTAGTTTTAAATATGAATCTTAGAAAAAATAAAATCATATATCATCTATTTATTTATTTCATATTTTGTCACATGCATTAGCACCTGCACCACTTAATAGTAATATTTATGAAATCCAAGTACATATAACACCCAAATCAATAATACCCTCAATACAAGACAAGGCGGGGAGGGGTTATAACACGAAAAATTTAATTGTGTTATAAATATTTTAATGAATGACCATCATTATAAGGTCATTTTGGTTTTCAATTTGTAACACTGGCCTTATCATTATAAGACATAAATGGCGCTTGCTCCCGAGAGTAGTAAAAATCATCCTAAGTTTTTCTTCTGTCTCCTTACCATTTATTTTTATTTACATTGCAACACGTTATCGACACGATTCTCACAGGCGATAGGTGGTTGGACATTTGCCAAAACTTGCTCCACCCAGAGTCTGTACGAGTGTTTGTTGTTGATTTGTTTTAAAGTTTTCCTATATGTCTTTCTTGCGTCCCCAAAAATTTGAAGTTTGGAGATTGCTTAAATCTTGGGGGTGATTTTCAATTGTGATTCTTTTTTTTTTAGTTCTTTACTTAAATATTGGGAAATTGATGGCATTTATTTTTGGATTTCTTGTTTGGCGATTGTTTTTGTTATTATTTTAATAGTCAAAACAATAAAATGAGATAACAAGCATCATGAGGATTCAAACCAATGACTTCTATTATACTATTGTTTACACTCTACCATTATGCTACTTTCTTCTTTTGTTATTTTTATTCTATTTATACATGATATCATTTCCAAAAGCATTTGATACATTTGTTGACATAAATTCGAGTAGAATTCCATATTGTCAGCAATTATAGCTAACCCGCCTACACTTTGAATTCCAGAAGAATTCAATTTTGTCATCATTCCAAATGAATTTTGCAAAACTCTTTGAATTCACGGAGAATTCACATTGCAATAATTCCAGAAGAATTTTGCCTAACCCTTTGAATTCTAGCAGAATTCATTATTGCAATAATTTAAAATAAATTTTGCAATATACTTTGAATTCTTGAAGAATTTTTACAAAACTATAATTCCAAGGCAATAGTGTCATTTATTTTAGATTCCTGAAAAAAAATCTATATTTATTTATTTCTTCTTGTTAAATTTTGATAATTTTTATTACAAATTTTTTTTTTTGTTCCTATTATTTTGAATATGTCTAATCTCACAAAAAATTAGAGATTTGTTGCCCTTGATATTTAAGTTATGACTACTTATCTGGATTTTAGATCTTTGAGGAAATACACTTGGATGCTTGAACCTGGGAGAAACCATCAGAAACCCAATAGTGCATCACTGCCCGGAAGGATCGTATTTAAAAAGCTTTAATTTTCCTTCGCCATCATCTTGATGAAAGTCTCAAGAATGAATACCTTACAATAAAAGACCCATTGGTCCTTTGGAAAAGTTCAAAAGACCGATATGACCTCCAGAAAACAGTAATACTCCCCAAAGCAAGATATGATTGGTACAAGCAGCGGCTTGAGACTTAAGTCTATTGCCAGGCCCAATTCGGCTTTATTTAAGATTAGTTCGCAGTTAAAGCTTTGCGGGGAGAACATCACTGATGAGGATATGCTCGAAAAAACTTTTACCACTTTTCACGCCTCTAATGTGCTCCTGCAGTAGCAATATAGAGAGCGTCGGTTTACTAAATATTTTGAATTGATTGCATGTCTCCTTGTGGCTGAAAAGAATAACAAGCTTTTGGCAAAAATCGCCATCTCGTCCTACAGGTCCCTAAAGCATTCCTTGGCAAATGCTGCTTTTGCATCCCCATAGCAACAGGCAAAGGGACGCAGTGGACGTATGGGGAAAAGGACGAGGGCGATGGTGGTGGTCGAGGCGTGGCGTGGTAATAATTCCACACATCATAACACGGTCCCTTCAAAAATAAGAAAAGACAATTCCAATCGAGGAAGGCTGCTAAATCCACGGGTAACCAGGCGGTATCCTCGCCTTGACAAGATAATACACCTTTATAGATGTGGCATGATGGGTCGTTGGTCCGCGTGCCGCATCGTAGACGAACATTTGGTTGATCTACGAGCCTCGTCGAAAGCCAGGCGAATAGTGAAGTCAATTTCCTTGATGATGATGGTGATGGTGGAGTGGTTGACCCACTTTGATGTTTGATTTCTTTGAGGATCCCACTGGAAATATTTCCCATCTAATTGGTGATGGGCATGTCAATTCTGATTAGTTCTTTTATTTATTTTCTTATGTAATTCCTTTTCCACACAGAACCTTTCAATGTTTCAGTAGTATTTCGTTTTTATTAATCTCTAAACCTTATTTTTATATATATCTTTGAAGAAACATGGATGCCTCTACCCAAACGACACCTCGGTAAAAATCGGAGATATTTGTGCGGGGCTTGTCTTTACAACTCATTCTATTCTCCAGTGAAAAGTATTTTCCCAAATTAACATTAGCCCATTCTAATATCACTCTTATTTCGAGTTCTATCGACTAATTGAGGGCTCAGAGTAGAGTCAATATTATTCTACCATGTGTATATTCTCCACCTTGGTGCCCTTTATTCCACTGATCAAACGCAATTTACTTAGTTTTTAAAGATATCGGAATGGATACAGTCTCGAAACAATGAGCGTGAAACTGCGAATTTCTCCTGCATTCTTGCTTAACATGATGGAAAAAAATGTGATTACGGAAAGTGCGATCATTAGAATGTGGTTTATATCTCACCACATTAACCTTTACATTGAGATCTTATGCAATTCTGAACCCGGTTCAGCGAAGCTATTTATCGTTACATGGCATGAGCGACTTGGTCATCAGGGCACCTACATGCTTGGCGTATGCTTATGATCTAATGGTCGTTTAAGCGACCGTTGGTCATATATCGATCATACTAATTACATTGTATTTCTTTATTTTTCGAGAAGTTTTATCCTCGACCTTCTTCCCTCGAGTCGATTCGACACTCTCAATTTCTAGAGAGGCATTATTCAGGAGACATTTGTGGACCTGTCGACCCGACTAATTGGACCCTTCCGTTGCTATGGTTCTTGTTGATGCATCCGTATTGGTCATGTTTGCCTTCTTCTCTTAGAGCCTTGCTTGTGCTCAGTTTACTTGCACAAATTATCAAACTCAGCGCACATTTTTCCACGATCATCATATTAAGACTATCAGTTTGGATAATGTGGTGTTTTCTTATCTGACTTTCATGACTATTGCATGTCCTTAGGTATAGAGGTTCCAATATCACATTGCTCCTTACCCTTCGGAATGGACTAGTGAATCTTTCATTAAGCATTTGCAATGGATTAACTGAACCATTACTCTTAAGAACTGAATTACCTCTATCTGCTTGGGGCATGCCTTACTGCGCATCTTGGTAATTTAATCCATCTTAGTCTATTAGTGATCATGATTTTCTCCTTTACAAATTGTTTTAGGTCTGACCAAATATTTCCCATTTATGTCTTTGGTTGTGCGATTTATGTCCATATTCCTCCAAAACAACGTTCTAAAATGGGTCCTCAATGTAGACTGTGTATTTATGTAGGTTTTCTTTCTGCATCGATTATCCATTACCTTGAGCCTTTAACAGGGAATCTTTTTACTGCCCGTTTTGCAGATTGTCATTTTGATGAATCTGTTTTCCCGCCATTAGGGGAAGATAAGCCAAATTCTAATAAATGGCGTGAAGTGCTTGGAATACCATCACATTGTTGCATCTTGATCCTCGTGCTAAATAGTCACGAACTAGAAGTTCAAATAATCATTCATTCACAGGGATCTTGAACAATTTTGGATACTTTCACTAATCAGAATAAAGTACTAAAGTCATATTCCATTGTGTGCACCCATCACATATTGAGATCCCTATAGGGGATTCGGGAAATGCTATAGCCAGTACATCTAAACCACGTCTAAAACGTGGAAGACCGTCGGATCTAATGATTCTTTCCCAAGGAAAAGAAAATCTAATAAGTTGCTTACTCACCTTGAAGTACAATTTTGATGAAATTGCTTTGAATAGCCTATTACAATACGATCGACTCTGTTGGGCCAAACACATTACAAGGGTTAAAGGAAAGCATTCTGAAGTGTGATATTGACCAATTATCTCCTATAAATGAAGAGATCTCTATAAATTATATGAATCGAGAATGTGGGATAGTAGACATACTTTTGTTAACGATGCTTTTCTTTCCAAGTGGCTAAGGGCATCATGCAAAATATGATGATCAGGGAGCCTGAAAGCTGTAAATGAATGTCGAAATGTCGACATGATTTGGAAAGTGGGAAGAAACTGAGTTCGAGCAAAACTAGTTGTTTGCTTCAAAAGGGAGGTATTTGGACGATAGTTCCAATGACCACGAAAATGTTAAGCTTCATTGGATATATGGGTCTTTGTACAAAGAAATGAAAATAATGAAATGAAATGCGATATAAAGCTCACCTTGTTGCACAAGGTTTCACAAAGGCAGGTATTGACTGTAGGGGAGACATATTCACGGTAATGGATGCGATCACTCTTTGGAAATCTCTTAAATGTTGTGCCGTAATATGTTGTATGATTTATGAATAGTGACATATACATGAAAATCCCTAAAGGATTTACATTGCCTGGCTTAAAATTTTCAAAACCAAGTGGTATGTATTCAATAAAGTTGCACTTGATCCTTGTATGGACTTTCCGAACAATGCACAATTAGAATGTGGTATGTCGTTTGAGTACATACTTGAAAGAAAGGATATGTAAATAATTGAGAAATACGCCCATGTATTTATCAAGAAAACAGAAGTCGGTTTGACAATTATAGCAGTATATGTGGATGATTTGATTCTAATAGGGACCCCTGAAGGGCTTCTAGAAACTGCTAATTATTTAAAGAATGAATTTGAGATGAAAGATCTAGGTAAGACTAGATATTACATCGGCTTGTAGATCGAGTATTTCTCAAATGGCATTTGTCATCAATCAACAGCATACCGCTGAAAAAAAGTCTGAGCGCTTTTACATGGACAAAGCCCATCCTTAACTCCCCTATGGTTGTAAGATCCTTAGTGGATAAAGACCCGTTTCGTCTTAAAGAGAATGAGAAACTCCTTGGTCGGAAGTACCATGCTTAAGTGCAATTGGGTACTAATGTATCTTACCAAATTATACAAGGCGGACATAGCGCTTCTCGGTGAACTTGCTTGCAAGATATGGGTGACAACCTCTCGATCATTCGGAGAGTGTATAGCGATACATGAAGCGACGGGAGTGCATGTGGTTAAGATCCATGATTGACATATTCGTGACTGCAGTGGTCTTTCTCTGGCCCGAGCCACGCTGACATCATTATATGAATAATACCACTGTATTGCACAACTCAAGGCGAGATACATCAAAGGAGACCAGACAAGCAATTTTTCTCCGAGAAGTTCTTTCACGCATGACTTGAAACAATGGTGAATTGATATGCAAATCGGGTCTAGTGATAATCCTGCTGATTTATTCCTTTGAAGCATTCTGCCACTCACGACCTTTAAGAAATTTATCGCCAAATTGGAATGGGGAAATCAAGATCTCCAAATTGAGATATTACGACATCGAAGTCTTGAATCAGGTGTCACGTACTCTTTGTCCTTAACAGGTTTTTGTCCCATTGGATTTTTCTAGTAAGGTTTTAACGAGCGGGTTATACTTTCAAAGTACATGTACTCTTTTTTCCTTACCGCTGGGTTTTTTGTCCCATTGGGTTTTTTTCCTAGTAAGGTTTTATTGAGGCGTGGTAACTTTGTGTTATGGTCATTCAGGGAAGTGTTATAAATATTTTAATGAATGGCCAAATCATTATGAAAGGTCCTTTGGTTTTCATTTGTAACCTTTGGCCTTCTCATTATAAGCCTATAAATAGGCCTTATCAAGAGTGGAATAAAGATCATCCTAAGTTTTCTTCTCCATCTCCTTCTCCTTATTTTATTTCTATTACAACAAATTGTTTTTATTTAGTTTTAAATATGAATCTTAGAAAAAATAAAATCATATATAATTTATTTATTTATTTCATATTTTTGTCACATGCATTGTATGCACCCACTTAATAGTAATATTTATGAAATCCAAGTACATATAAAACTGAAATCAATATTTTAGCCTCGATAAGACAAGGCGGGGAGGGGTTCCCATAACTTAGAAAAATATAGTTTGTTTTTTATTTTAGTTTAAATGAATCTTAGAAAAATAAAGTCATATATCATTTATTTCATATTTTGTCATTAATTAGCACACATACCATAATAGTAATATTTATGAAATTCAAGTATATATAAAACCCAAATCAATATTTTTACCCTCGATAAGACAAGGCGAGGGAGGGGTTATAACTTAGAAAAAATAGAGTTGTTTTTATTTAGTTTTAAATATGATTCTTAGAAAAAATAAAATTATATATCATTTTATTTATTTATTATTCATATTTTGTCACATCTGTGCCTTTACCATAGTCATATTTGAGTATTTGTAAATCAAGTACATATAAAACCCAAATCAATATTTTTACCCTCGATAAGACAAGGCGAGGAGGGGTTATAACTTAGAAAAAATATAGTTGTTTTTATTTTGGTTTGAATATGAATCTTAGAAGAAAAAAAATCATATATCATTTATTTATTTATTTCATATTTTGTCGATGCATTAGCAAATACACACCCACTTAATAGTGATATCTATGAAATCCACCACTTAATAGTGAATATGAATCTTAGAAGAAAAAAAATCATATATCATTTATTTATTTATTTCATATTTTGTCATGTGTGATAGTAAATACACCACTTAATAGTGATATCTATGAAATCCAAGTACATATAATACCAATCGTATTTTTACCCTTGGTAAGACAAGTTAGAGAGGGTTTAACTTATACGAAATTTTATCCATAAGCCCTCTTGATTGGATTTAGAGATTCGACGTATAAAAGTGTTGGGCCTTAGGGAGGGGAGGAGTTTGAGTATCGGTGGAGACAATTTTACTACGTTATATATTAAAAGTGGTGCTTTAAAAAAAACTTATCTTTGGAATTTTTTGAGGTTGGAGCGAAACTTGGAAGCCGGGGTGAAAGAAGAATGAATCGTGGTGATTTGATTAAAATACCTTTTTAGAACCAAAATTTGGAAATTTGACCATTTGTGGACCCGCATTTTTCACGTGTGTTCCCACTTGATGGCGAGACTCGCTTTTTATTATTAAAAAAAAACCTCTTAAAAAGAAAATTTGAGCTACCACTTATTTTTGTTTATTTTTTAAGGGAAAACAGAACAAAAAATAAAACCTTAGAGTGACTTCTTGTTAGGAAAGACATGCGAGAAAAAGCCAAAGTCCAAATCCGAAGGTGAAGTTACGTATTAGGAATACGATAGTGAGCCTTTACGCCCCTCTAAGCCCATATAAGAACCGTTTCTATTAAACAAGTTTAGAGGAATTGTAACAATTAATTAAGTGATACACAGATACAGCGGAGCGAAAATGCATGTTTCAAATATATTAAAAAATAAATTTTAATTTTCATAAAAGATATCCAATTTTATTTTTTTAAATTAATTTATATGATCCAATTTTATTTACGATAATTATTTTTGCATTTATTTTATAAAAATATTTATTAAAAACATAAACTTGGTCAAAAGATTTATTTAACTAATTTATAAAGGAAATTGAAATTACAACTTTATTTAGAATTTTTATTATTTGAATAATGATTTTAAAAAATAGATAATATTATTTAAAATAAATGAATGAAGGACTTTTGATTAAAAACAATATTTTGAATTTTCCTTAATACAAATTTTAGATTCTTTATAAATAAAAAATCATCTTTCTAGTTTTCTTTTATTAGAAAAAAAAGTTTATTAGTTGAAAAAAACATATTATGAACTTGCTTTATTAGCTTAAAATTATTGAATTATTCTTTTTATTAACATATAAATTATAAAAGTTGCATATTTCAATTTGTGTATAACCAACTAATATCACGAAGCAGTTTTTCAATATATATAAAAATAAAATTAAACATCAATGAGAGAGGGAAAATGTACTCAAAAAGTCCTACATTATTCAAAGCCAAAATTTCTTAATAACATAATAATTAAACACATGAGTAAAATCTAATATAACCAAAAATGCATTAAGCAAGTCAAAATGTAAAAATGCTTTTAGGTAGGAATTTACACATTTTTTTAAGACTTAAAATATAGTTTATGTTAAAGAAATTGAGGAAAAAGAGATGTTTGTGAATTTGAGAAAATGGGAGGAAATGAGGAAAAAGATATGAAGAGATGGATGGTCACTACGGGACGACGGGTCGTCGGCTTGATAATAGATAAACGACTTTCTAATTGTCGATAAGTGGTGGTGGTGAGAAAATGGAGAAAAATAAAAGTAAGTAGAAAAAAAGATGGAAAGAAATGGAAAATGTAGGTTTTTCTTGTTTAAGTTTACCTTAGATTTGCTTGGATTTTGGAAAATGAAGAAAATGAGTTCTTTGTGAGTTGAACAATAGAGAGAAAAGGAGAAACTAGAAGAAAAGAGAGGAAGAGAAGAAGAGATGAGCAAAGGGTGGGAGGAGGACCCGATTGGATCTCCCAAAAAGGAAAGAGAGGGATGGTGGGGGGTTAGGTTGGGTAGGTAGAGAGAGGAGATGAGATAAGGGTGTAGGGAAATAGGAGATAAGAAAAATAATTTAAAAAAAAACAAAATAAAAAAGTAATATTTATGTAATGTAATAATAGATGAACAAATTTTGGGGTCTCTAAATTTACACCTCTTTGATAGAGTTACTTGAAGTGAGTAAGTGCACAAACAATGAAGTGAAACGAAAGCATGAAAAGGGAGTGGAATGAAGTGAACTCTACCAAATAATAAAAGAGATCCCAAAAAATGTCCTCCCAGAATGCTAACTCACTCAAACAAAAACAACCAAAAATGTTCTAAAAACTCTAAAAAGCAAGCATCAAAAGAAAAAAAAAGACCTAAAATGCCACTAAATCACAATGCAGAACCCATACTCCCTCGAATAGTCTCAAAAGTGCTCAGGAACCCTGATATCAAGATTAAGTACTGCTTGGACCACCATGAAACAAAACAGCATGCATCTGAAAGGAAAACACATTCACTAAAGAGAAAGCAGCTACAAGGAGCAAAACAAGACTACTACTCGAAACTCAAAGTGGCTCCATATGTGAGACTCGAAAAGCCCATTTCTCAAAAGCTCTACTACCAAGGGAATAAGTGTGAATAAAAGGAGGTAGCTCATACAAAAAATAAAATAAAATAAGGCATAAACAAAATGAAGTCATGCTAAATGATATCTCTAAAACAATTAGTAGAAATGAGAGAAATGTCATGATCGTAATAGCCAGGAATAGTGAGAAATAAAACCGAATCCAAAATGGTATGAATAGCTTGGGACTATGGATGAGATGAACAATTCGGGGCTATGAATGAGATGAATAGCTCGGGGCTGTGGATGAGATGAACAGCTCGGGACTCTGGATGCGATGAATGGATGAGGGTGAAATACTTGATGATAGGGAGCCTTTGTGCGCCCAGGAGATTGTGTCTCACGACTCCAAAGTCAAACCAAGTGAAATATGATATAAAATAATATCTAAGGAAGGAGGATGCTCCCCAATAACCTAAAAAGAAGGTAAGATAGCCTAAAATGAAATTGAAATATCAAGAGGTCGAAATTAAGTAACTAACATGATGAGCAACTTTCAGGAATTGTGGATGTAATGAACAACTTAGGACTATGATGAAAATAAAATACTTGATGAAAGGGGCCTTTGTACATCGAGGAGATCACAAAATAGGGGATGCCACAAAATGAGGATTGACTCTTTGAAGAGGATGTAAGATAAACCCAAGGAGAGTACATTGGTGATGATTTGGAAGAAAGGAAACGAAGGGTCTAACTAAAACTAAAGCAAGATGATATAAAACTAAAAACTAGACATTATGAACAACTCCTGCAGTGGATGCAATGAACAACTCAGGGTTGTGATAAAAATGAAATCCTCGATGAAAGGGGCATTGTACGCCTAAGAGAGATTGCAAATAAGGGGATGCCCTAAAATGAAGATCGACTCACTGAAAGAGGATTTAAGATAATCTCTAAATGAGGGATGCTCTTGATGATATGGAAGAATAAAGGAAACAAATAATCTAACTAAAACTAAAGTCAGAGGATATAAAAGTAAACTAAAGTAAGAGGATATAAAACTAAAACTAGACATGATGAACAATCCTAGGCTATAGATGCAATGAGCAACTCAAGGCTATGGATGCAATGAATAGCTCAAGACTGTGATAAAAATGAAATACTCAATGAAAGGGGCACTATACACCCAAGGGATATAGCAAATAGGGGGATGCCCTAGAATGAAGATCGACTCTCTGAAAGAGGATCTAAGATAATCTCCAAACGAGGATTTAAGATAATCTCTAAACAATGAGGGATGCTCCTAGATAACTAAACAAATGAACATAAACAATTTATAGTTGAAAACACCTAAATCCAAAACTAGCATGGGAAAGTTGTCTAGAACCAAGAGTAGCTAAAGAAAATAAATGAGAGAGGTGACTCTAAATGAACTAATTGAAAAGCGGGGCTCAATTCATATAGAAAAGTTATGGAAAGAGAAGACTCTTAAGCAATAACTCAAAATATCGATAGACATATTAAATGCCTATGATGCCAACACAAGATATCAATAACCTCTAGCGAAGGTACGCTTCCTAGTATAGTAACTCATGAGCAACAACAAATGGATCGAATGATCATGAAGTCAACATAAAATATGATAATCTCGGTGAAGGGGGTATGCCCTAGTGTCGAATGATAATCAAATGCACAATCAAATCTATCCGACCCCACACCAGCCAAAAGGTACAAACTCATGCCTTAAAGGTGATCCAGAAGATCGATCCTCAATGATGTCAATATCTGTATGCCCTAACAATGCCCTAATTGAAAATAAGAAACCAAACCCAAGAATTGATGATCTCAACAAATAGAGGTATGCCTTAGTATGGCATATGATGCATTGTAACATCGAGAAGTTGGACAACACCAAAATCATGGATTGTCAAACGGTAATTAACCGATCATCTATACCCACATTTGAATTGGGTTCACACATCACTAATACATATCCTAGAAGGTGAAGCATAACTACGTCTAAACATCAACCAAAACTCAAACACATGCCCGAGAAGAAATTGTCAAAGGTTACAAGATGGTCTTAAGACACAGACCGTAATATAGGCTCGGGGTGATTGGGTAAAAGAAACGAAGGGAAACTAGGCTCAAATACCCAATAATCAAACTGATACCCTTGTGTACAAGAAGATGCATGGGAAAATCTCATGAGCAGTGGACTCAAAAGGTAACCAACAAAAGCATTAATTAAGGAAAAAAAATGAGCGGGAAAAGGTTAAGCTAGCAACAAATCCCAATAAATGTGTGAAGGAGGAAATACAATGGTGGGTCAAATGTAAGGAAAAAATTGAAGCAATATACACAAGGTAGGGAGAAACAAAATGAACGATGATCAACTCATATAAGTTGTAACAACCCGTCCCGATGAGGTGCACAGTACATGTAACTATAAGGGCGCATATGTGCACCAAGTACCATTGTAAAGGATAAAATTGTAAAGTTTTCAAAGAATTGTGACACATTTGCAATTAAGGAAAGTAGAGGGGGTGAAAGTATAATTAATAGAAGTTTAAATAGTAAAATAATAATAATGAATTGCCAAAATAGTTTAGGGACGTCTCGAAAATTCTCTAGATCTTGGATGACGAAACGGATTGCGCCGTTAAGTTTGTCTCGCGAAATTTAGTGACCTAGAAAAGTTTCGTTGAATTTCGAGACAGTCGGAATATTTTACGAATTTCTAGGCGATTTGACATAGAGGAACCCGAAACGAGATTTTTGAAAAATTCGAAAATGGCAAATATTTCTGTTAATATTCAATTGTGATAAACGAAATCAAAACCTGGGATAAAATAAATTGTTTCGGAGCTAAAACGGATAAAAAAGTGGAATAAAGGGACATGTGGGTCCCACATCCAAAAAAAAAAAGAAAGACAAAACAAATAAACAAAAGGAAATGGATGGAATGACAAGACGAGGGCGAGAGAAAAGAGAGAAGCTTTAATTTTTTTTTTCCTCTTAGTTTTCTTTCTTCGATTCCCGAAGTTTCTCGAATCATTTGATTGGTCGATAACATTTGGGAAAGTATCATGCGACGAGGGCTACGCTATGAGTACCGTAAACACGAGATTTCACCGAATGAGAATTGTAAATACTGTAAAATCCAAATTTTTAGTTTTTCTCATCTACGTCATTCTAGTAGTCGCCGACTAACAGTAGTTACTCACGCGACGAGAGCTGACACAAGTGAGTACCAAAATCATGATCACGTGATTTCCATGTGGAAATAGTATAAATACGTATGAATACGTATAAAATAGTAAATATGTATGAACACGTATATAAATAAATAGTTCATAGTGCATAAGGCATAGTAATGATGATAGTGCATAGTGCATAAGAAATAACATGTGATATAAGATATGCTTTAATAATGATAAGACATAAATAAGATAACAGATAAGGTATAAGATATAATGCATAATAAATAATGCATAGTGCATAGTGCATAGTGCATAGTAAATCGCGCATAAAAATGAATAGTATTAAGTCAAGTTATGCCGATTTACGAGGTTTAATACATCAAATGTGTAGGATAAAGCAAAGCTGCAAAATCGCGAGGTGCTCAAGTTTAGTAAGGTAAATGTGAGTACTAAATCATTTTCTAAAACAAAAAGTATTTAAATTACAGCCTAGGAAGTGCTTTGAAAATATAGATTTATAAAGCATTTTATTACCTCTCAATTGTTATACTCACCGGTGTTGATTTCGCATTTAAGAAATGCTTTGGCCCGGTTTAGCAAAACCCCTAGACGGGCATAGCTCGCCAATGGCCGATGTATTTTGATTGTGCATGGCAATGTTATGGGATATTATGACTAACTATATTGTATAGTCGGCAATCGGGGGTTAGATCTTAGTATATATTTATATAGTGAGTCGCCTCGCATTCGGGAGGTATATACAATACAATGACTTAGTACATAGCGACAGGTGTTGGTTCCGAGGTTCCCACCGAAAGATTTTCAACCCGAGGTTCCATTATGCTATATAGATCCCGCGTGTTCAATGGACCATCTTACCGAGTAGTGTCTGAGAGTTCACTACCGATGCCGTCTCGAGGTCCGAGGGCATCACTTCTAGGTATTTTATACGGGCCACAAAGGGTTGGCAGGTACTACTTACATTATATCACTTTCGTATATTAACTAACATCGAAAAACAAGCCAAAGCAAAGAAACTAGTTTTCACGTTTTCAACAAACAGACTAGTTTTCAAAACTGCTTTCAAGAAGAGAAATACAAAGAAGCCAGAATAGTTTTCGTAAATGGTTTTCATAGAAAAAACTCGCTTTTCTCATAAATATTTTTATAACCATTTTCTTTGGTACGTATTTTTATATCGAGGTACAAATGTTGCATAACAAAGATTTGGTAATTTAGTACTCACTGAGCCCGTTTGGCTCATAGTTTTATATTCTAAAATAATTTTTCTCAAAAGTGTGTGTTGAAGCCCAAAGACTTTTCCAGATCCTCGCTCCCAGACACACATGAAGTGATTATATATAAAATACATACAAGAAAGTAGAAGAAAAGCTAAATGTGACATTTTGTATATGTAAACATTTTTGTAAAATATGTATGCATGGTTTTGAGAAAAATTGTGCTGCGATGAAATTATGGAATTGATTTTTATCTTATATTTTGATGAGGGACCGCAGGTCCTTATGATTGTAAATGGATTTCTTGGAAAAATATTTGAGCTGTGATTTTTATAGTTACGTGATTTTTTGTATTTCGCTTAACCACTGCAGGCCAAGTATGTCGTCGGATTTTCGAAAAATATAAAGGTGTGATTTTGACAGAGATAGAAAAGTGAAAAATTTTATAACCCATGTTTTCCAAATACAAGCTTCAGCTTTTAACGACTTAGCTTCATGGTAACTTGTTAATTGAGTGAGCTTGGCTGGGAGGCTACTGTGGAGTTGCCGGCAGATTTCCTGTCACTAGGAAGGGGGTCTGTCATAAGTACAGTAGAAGGGAAGTCATATCACTAGGGATGAAGTGATAACCAAGACAATGATCTAGAGATCCTAGTAAGAAAGTCACTCAAACACTCACCTCTCTCACATAAGTATCAATAACATCCAAGCATCAATAGTGAAATCATAGAACTACATGAACACTCGCCCCGCGAACTCTCAATGAACTTTCAAACTCAAAATATATAACAAGGGACTCAATGAATGAAAAACCTCATAAAAATCTCACATATATCCACAATAATAATATATACCCAAAAAATAACTCTCAAAAGTCGATATGAGCACTCAGTAAAGGAAGGAACTATACATAAATAAGCATTACATCTTTTCTCTTATATATATTATTATTATTTTTGAATGAATGTCATATAATAATCAACAACCAAGCCTCAACGAGAAACATAAAAAAAAAGAGTAAGTTCTCCCTAATAAACGAATGAATGTCTAAATCCCCTCCCACAAAGTAACATCTCAAGCCAAAATCTCGACCAATGCCAAGGGTGGAGTGAAGAGAGTGACATAACTACACTTTATACACAAAAATGTGAAGAATCATCAATTTGAGTAAGGTAACAAAAAGACAAGGCAAGCAACAAGGGAATAAGGAAAATGAAGGTAACAATAATAAAATATGTCAAAATGAGGGGATGAGATGATAATAGCCAAAATGATGAAAATAGAGATATAAGTCCAAAGCTCATGGGACTCCCATCAAAGCATACATATACATCAAAGGTCCCTACCCCTCACAGAAAAGTGGAAGCAGTTCTAAGAAATAAATGTCATAACATATGCGTGAGGCTTAAAGGGTTAGCAACGATCTAAATATATTAATAAAGGGTGATAAGGGGTAAGGCTAACCTAAATGATAACCACGCATCCTACGATCATGATCTCAAATGTAATACTACTTCAATTGATCCATAATAGTCAACTTTGAAAATCAGTTTCCATCTAAATCATCAATCATGCAATTCCCTCTAGAGTAAACTCTCTAATAATATATGGCCCGATCCAGGTGGGTCTAAACACCTCCTCAAATCCCATATAATATATCAATATTCATGATCTACAATGTGTAGTGAATGAGATGTCTACTAAAGAATTGTGTGACACCCCGATCTCGGATCCGCTGACACCGCCAACCCCATGGAATACAAGTGGATGTCGTGGGTTACCGTGACGCCACTTCAGGGACATTAACTCCAAGCGTAGTCTCCTTTGTACGGGGAGCTCTACCCAAATACGTTATCTGCATGAAACCTGTCCCAAGCAGTCCAATATAATTACAACATGAGTAAAACGGCCACTTGGACCCAATAACAATACTCGTCATAATACAACAACTATATCCAATAGTTACAAGAGTTAAAATTTTACTCTTATACAACACATATTAAAATCTAAAATTCTAATACATGTAGTACATCACAAAACCAAAGCCACAACTCGGCTTTCTTCTAAAGCGGCCTCTATGATGAGCCGTCTCCCCGTGCGCTCCCTGTACCTGAAATAATAAATTCCCACGACCGGGGCGAAGTATCGTCGAAGAAAGGGAATCACCCTAAATGAGTTAATTTCCACCTAAGTGCATATGCAATGCTCCAATTAAACACACATTCAAGCAAATGCATGATCCTACTTGAATGTCTACATGACTAACCTCGCATCCCGAGTCCTCACGACTCTTCACACTCGCCTGCTTCCTCGGGATGCAGAATTCATTGCTCGCTAGTGGACAACCCTCCGATGTGTATATATCATTGGGCCGCTCCTCGACGATTGATATGTTATTTGCTCTTGTGGACTACCCTCCGATGAATATCAATTGGGCCGCTCCGACGATTGATATTTTTAATTTGGACTACCCTCCGATAATTATCATTTTTAGACAACCCTCCAACCATTTTCTTGGGGATTGCCTTCATGCACTAACTCCTATAGTCCTAGGATGTTCCAGTGCATATGGAATGCATGTATGCCATTTCCATTATAGTCTAATCCATAAGTAAATATATAAACATGCATATATTTACAAAACATTCAATTCACACAATCATGTCATGTAAATTCTCATTCATACATCAAAATTAGCTCACTGGGCTTAATGATCATACAAGAGCAATTCCACTCGAATCACTCCAACTAAACACATATTTTCACAAAATTATTTCAGATCACCAAGCCGTGAACAAGAAACCCGACATCGTTCCTATCAAAACTCCAAATTACCTGCTCACTTTAGAACCCGTATTTCTCCACCTGCCCTACCTCATACACATCAAAATACAATCCATGGCATGAATCACACCATCAGCCACCCAAACAGTCCGCAGCGCCATGGACTATAAATTCAGGTTCCATAACCAAAACAATTGAAGTCTCAAGTTTTGGGACCGATCAAACGGCCCCTCACGACCTCAACCAACTCAAGCATCAACATAGTTCTTAAACAAATAATAAACCCAAATAGGGAAAATCCCCTACCTCAAGGAGTTTGTCTAAACTCCTTAAATCTGGTATCCATGTGAAGTCCTTCCCGTGTAAAGCAACTTTCCTTCGTCAAGACTCCGACAATAAATCGTTCGTAACGAGAAAAGGAAGACACTCTCTCTCTAAAAATGAGATCCAGCTTCCTTTGCAAGATTTCCCTTTTTCCTCCCTTTCCACGTTTTCCTTTTTCCTTTTTCAATGTGGGAGACAACACTATTCACTTTTGTCCTTTTCTAACTTAAACAAATACATTAATACCAACTATGTCCTTATTTTCCCAATTTTGACATTCGACACTATCTCGGCCGTCCATTTTCATCATTTCTCTACTCATGCCACTTATGGCACATGAGTACGTGTTACATGTGACTTTCATCGCATCGAAAACCGTTTTACGACACCCGAATCGCGATGCCTCGTAAAACGTGCCAACTCCGGCTGTCTCGGAATTTTACGAAATTTTACTAGCTAGATTTCGCAATACGATTTCAACGGTGCAATCCGTTTTGTCATCCAAGATCTAGAGAATAAATTATGGATTTTTAACCGAAATTAACAATTTTATAATCTAAATTACGATTTTGCCATTTTTCCAGAAATTGGAATTTCTCGGATCTTACATTCTCCCCTCCTTAAAAGGAATTTCGTCCCGAAATTCAGGACAATTACAATCACGCACATGCATATGCAACGCGCACTTTACCATGCATGTAAACAGTCATTTAAATTTTTAAACGACTAAACTACGTACATTTATCCCTAAACAAGAAGGGATAAGTGGCCTGCATCGTGTCCTCGCGCTCCCACGTGGACTCCTTCACTCCATAGTGCCTCCATAGTACCAACACTAGCTTCACGGTTTTGCGTCGTAAAACCTGATCACGACTATCAACAATGCACACCGGGGTCCTCCTCGGCTGTCCCATCCGCCAACCTCAACTGGTCCCAATCCACCACATGAGTTGTATCTGGAGTATATTTCCGGAGCATGGAGACGTGGAATACCTCGTGGATACCTGACATGCTGGGCGGTAACGCCAACCGGTACGCAACGGTGCCTACCCTCTCTCGAGCATCTCGGGAAGGTCCAATGAACCTCGGGCGATACTTCCACGTCGCGAACCCGACCACTCTCTCTGGCAGATCACCTCAAGAAGACGTGATCCCCAACCCCGAACTCAGGGTCGACGTCGTACATCTGCATAGCTCTTCCGCCGGCTTTGAGCCGTGAGAAGACGCTGTCGCATCAAGCTCACCTTCTCGGAGGTGTCTCTAATCGATCGTGACCGCCGATGGAGCTCTCTCCCACCCTACTCAACATAGCTTGATCCGTACGGCCTTCCATACAATGCCTCATATACGCCATCCGTATACTCGCCTCGATAACCGCATTGCAGGCGATTCCACTAAGAGCAAATGCTCCTCCCAGCTGCCCTTATGGTCCAGGACGCATGCTCGTAGCATGTCCTCTAATACCAGAGGTCCTCCTCAGACCGACCATCCGTTCCAGGTGGAACGTTGTACTCATAGTCAGCCGTTGCAACCCATAAATTTTGAAACTCTTCCAAAAGTATGCCGTAAACCTCGGGTCCCTATCTGACACTATGGATACTAGTACTCCATGTAGCCGGACTATCTCTCGAATGTATAACCGGCAGAATCTCTCCAAGACGAAGGTCATCCACACAGCTAGAAAATGTGCCGACTTCGTGAGCCGATCCACTACCACCAAATACCGCGTCATGCTTCTGCTGCGTCCGTGGCAAGTGGGTCACAAAGTCCATCGTGACGTGTTTCCACTTCCACTACCACCTTCAATGCATCGGCGAGCCCCGCTGACTTCCGTGCTCGCCTCTAACTGGCCGACACGTGAGACATCGTCGAACTAAGTCCCCACGTGTCTCTTCATCCCGCTCCAAAGAGTAATCGACGACGGCGATCCTCGCACATCTTCGCATGACCGATGCACTAAGAAACCGAGAGCAAAGTGAAACTCCCGAGAATCTCCTCTCTCAATTCTACAGATCCGGGGAACCACTAATCCGTCCCTACATCGAAGACTACCATCCGCTGAACGGTCCGGCCAGCCTCACTGTGACGATTGTACTCCTGGCCTCGATGGACACTCATCTCCGCCTCCCAACACGGACTCAATCACCGCTTCAACAGACTATAGCCACTAAGCTCCCCTAAGGTACCCTCGAGTCCGGTCACGCATCAGAGCTCCAAACCTGGTCCCATAGTCTCGAAAGACCGCCACTCCCGAAGCCATACCTAGCCAATGCTCCTCGTGACTTCCGACTGAGTGCATCAGCCACTACATTTGCCTTACCAAGATGGTAATGCAAAGTGAAGTCATAATCCTCCAGGAACTCCATCCATCTACGCTGCCATATATGTAGTGGCGCCAAATCTTCAAGGCAAATCTACTACCAACCCATGTCGTGTGGGGGTAATTTCGCTCATGACTTCAACCGACGAGAACCATAAGGCCACTACCCTTTCGGATCGCATCAAAACATCCCTAACCGCCCTCAAGGCATCACAATACACTATGTACCCCTGTCCCCTGTCCGAACTATCAAGATGGGAGCCGAAGTAAGTCTCCTCTTCAACTCCTGGAATGCCTCCTCGCATCGGTCATCCCACTCAAACTGACTCCTTCGGAAATAACCTAGTCATAGCCGCCATTTCTGACAAATCCTCAATGAATCTCCAGAATACCCAACACTAATCCCAAGAAGATACGTATCTCGACACGACTCCCGCCTCCTGTCATCGCCGACCTTCTCAGTCGACCGACACCTGATGTCGACACCAAGTGTTTCAAAATCTCACCTCAAGTAGTTTAACCTCGAACTTACCACTCGCGCATAATCGTGGTCTCTCAACAACCGTAAACGATCCTCGGGCGATACTCATGCTCACACTCGACCGAGTGTATCAAGATGTCATCCACGAAGACTATGACAAACTGATCTAAATAGGGTTGGAATATCCTATGTGCATGAGATCCATGAATGTTGTCAAGATTCGTCAACCCAGGTAGTACCCGAACCCAGTACTGAGCACTCATGCAAACGCCGCCTTAGGATATTCAGATCCCTAACCTCACCTCCGATGGTAAATCCGGGCATGGTCTATCTCGGGAGTGTACTCGCCTCTCTCAATCGATCAAACAAATCGCCAATCCGTAATGGGTACCGATTCTCGATCGTAACCCGGTTCAATCGTTTGTAATCAATGCATAGCGGCGGTCTTGTCCTTCTTTCTTCGCAAATAGAACCGAGCGCCCCTTGTGAAGTGTCTTGCCTAATGAACCTCATTCAATAGCCCTGTGAATCCCACTCTAAGTTCCCGCAATCTCTACTGCCATCCCATGAGTCATGTAGACGGGTGAAGCATCACGGTGTAACTCGATAATCAAGTCTACTACCCTCCGCCGGAGGTACCTGTAGCCTATCCGGAAAGACATCCACATACTCGCGACACTACACGAGGTAGATTCCACCTCGACCTCTCCTCGCCCTTCTGCAAGGCTCACTAGCCAACCCGCCAACCGGCCCCCTCGACACTGACTCATATACCGTCCTGGGGCAAAATGTCATGCTTGGTCCCTTTGAAATACCACACGAGTACTGGGCCCTGCATAAAGTAAACCTCCTATGCTCACAATCGATAACAACCCCGTAAGATGTCGCCCAATCCATCTCCAAGGATGACATCGAACCCGATGATGTCCATGATCCTCAGGTCCACTGTGAGTAGAGTCCCCGAGATCTCTAACTCGCAACCACGACATATCATCCCTATTCTCGCCCTAATCCCTATGGGAGAACTCACATACAAAGGCTCCTCTAAGGTCTCAACCTCTAAGCCCAACTCGATCACAACTGATGCAGCAATGAATGAATGCGGCGACTAGAATCAAATACTACCTCGCCTACAGCGAGATAGCAAAATGTACCCCGAATAATCAAGCTGATCCACGACCAAATCCGCGGCATAATGTGCATGCACGCCCGGGACTCCCGATGTCCCCGTCAGGCCTCAGCCCTCCGCCTCTACCCATACTACCTCGCCGCCGGTGCCGTGGGGTGCCCGCGGTAACACCCCCTCAAAACCCAGATCGGCCTCGTGGGCCTACACCGCGCCGTGGAGGAACGCATCGTGATCCTCTCCGCCTCAAGCATCGACCGGACCGTGGATGTCCCAAACCCCGGATCCCCGCCTTCTGTGAGGCAATCACGCCTCATGTGTCCAGTCGCTAACAATGGCAAGACACCATCCGGCCCCGCCGACTAGCACCATCTCGTCCCGCCCGATCGGCAGAATCCCCATCCGTCTCGCCCGATGGCCGCGACTCCGGACCTCGCGAACCAGCTTCTCGCTTTAACGAACCGGAAGAAGATCAATCGCCCTTCCTCTCGCTCACTAACACTACATCCCGAAAGTCTGAGCATCCTCTTCATCTCTCCTCGATGGTCGTGGCCGGCCCCAACCATGGAATCCATATCCCGCAGGCGAAGTCCCACAATCCCGGTCTCAATGGACAAATTCACCCATTCTCCCGACCCTCACTGGCCATCAGGCTACATAATCATCAAGAATCAAAGCAACTCGTGAATCTAGCCACATAGTCCATCACAATGCCGCCCTCGTCTTCAAATTCTAGGAACTCCCCGAGCCTCGCATGCCTTGCGCCTCTGGAAAATACTTACCCATGAATGTAAATCCCCGAAACTCGCCCATGTCATAACTTCTAAGTCTTTGTAGTCCTAACCCATCTCCACCATATCCGAGCCTCGCCCTCTAGCCGGAATGCTCTAACCTCGACCCCGGGTCACCGGGAGGTGTGATCTCCATAGCCTCCGACGCTCTCGATCCGCATAAACTAAATGGTCCGCACCACGGGTCTCCCTCCCTTGTGAATGCTCGGAGACGATGCGCTCTAAATCTCCGGAGGTTACTAGGTCCTCCCGACTACCTACTATGCTGGGGATCGTGGCGACAAAGATCACGCAATACCTGGCACCTCAAAGAAAGCCCGTCGACCAAATACGGCGGGCCGGGTCAAATGTCGGTGCTCACTGTCCCGCGGACGCCCTTCTACGCCCCGCCCTCTACTAGCCATCTACACAATCAACATGACGCTTAAACTTTCAATACCGGGCATTCTAAGGCATAAACACGGCCCCGAGACACTAATCATACACGTAAATCAGTGTATACACATTGTTCTTGCATTTTCAGGTGATGCAAGGCAATCAATTTTGTATTTAAAATATTGTTTTCAACAAAAATTTATTTACGAAAATTTCATATTTTTTTTTTCGAAAATTTTATCTAATTGCAAGTTTAAAACTTAATGAAGTATCTCTAAGACATAAACACAACCTCGAGATACTATTCACACACCGGAAAAAAATTTTCACATACTACATCAATGCATTTATAGTAAATGCAATATGAATATCTCATATATTAAATCACCCCCAAGAAAATTTTTAAAATTTTTGTACTTTTTTTTTTTTTTTACCCTATGAACAAGGCTCGAATGTGCTGTCCAAACAAAGGACTGCAAACAAGGTAATTGTCATTAAACCTGGGTCGGGTGCACAAAGGCGACACCCGTAACCCAAGTCAAGGCAAAGGCCCATGTCGTGGGCGCCGCTTACGCGTAACAAGCTTGTCGCGCACATGTCGCGCGCACAACCAACGTAGATCGCGCGCTCAACGTGCGTAGGTTGCGCGCATAGCGCCCAGGTCATGGGTGCATGTCGCGACCTCCTGGACGACTAAGCCAGGTCGCGACGTCAATCCCATGTCGCGACCTCCCTTCTGCCCCACCAAAACTGCCCAGGTCGCGACCTCAAAAATGAGGTCGCGACACCAGCCTATAGGCCGCTTAGAAACTACATTTCGTGACATCAACTCGTGACACCACTGGGCCCCACCAGGTCGAGACACTAAAACAGTCGCGACCCTCCCGAGGTTTTATGTCGCGACATCAATTTCAAGTCACACACCGCTTTCGCCACAAATCTTCTAGTCGCGACACCAAAAATCCACGGCGCGACCTCCCACACTGCCACCCATGTTGCAACATCATATCCATGTCGGCCACCAAGCTCTACTCCTACTACAGCTGCACTGTGTCGCGACTCACTTCCCGGTCGCGACTCACTCCCAACCTTGACCAAATGTGTCGCGACCTCATCGATGTCGCGACTTCAAAACAAATTCTAAGGACCTCCTTTTTTTTTCAAATCCTCCAAGAGCTTTCCCGCTACTTCTAAAGATGCAAGAGCCTAACTCACCGCTATTTTCCTCTCACAATATAATTCAAGCAAGAAATTTCATCCAAGCTTTGCACTCAATATATATATATATATATATATATATATATATATATATATATTTTTTATTTTTCATATCTCATATCGAAAATACCACAAAAATATTCATTTTTTTTCATTTTCCAGAACACCCAATTAAATTTATAAAAATCTATTTTATTCACTTTTCTTCAATTTTACATCTTGTAAAACCTTAGAAAATTATTCCTTCACCTCACGACCAAATAAATTTATAAAATTTATTTTATTTTATTTTATTCTACCAGTTTTACTTCTAACTGTGTTCCCAAAGTTTTCCTATGTGCTAATCACTAAGCACACAACATTTCACAACTCATAACATGGTATACATACCATTCATCAAACATTCACACAACACTTCATCAAATCACACAAAACACACCAAACACATGCATGCAGTGTACTAGTTTTGTCCCGTGATTTCCTAGGTAATCTCATACCTACATTTAGTATCGAACCACACCTAGTGGTGATGTCCTTACACCTCAAAGACTATGGCCTAAGCCCAAATCCCCTCAAGCCCTAGGTAGCCGTGATACTCCAGACTCGATACTGCCGTGACACCCCGATCCGAGGTCCGTCGACTAATTCAACCAAATAAATATTAAGTGATGCCCGTTACCCGACGCCACTGCACAATCCAGCGCACCTCCTTGTACCGGGAGCTCTACCTAAACACGCTACTCCGCATGAAACATGTCCCAAGCATTCAACATAATTACAACATGAGAAACGGCCATCAGCTCCAAAACAATACTGCCATAATGGCAACTATATCCAATAGTTACAAGAGTTAAAATTTTACTCTTTATAACTCCACATATTAAAATCTAAAATTTAATACATGTAGTACATCACAAAACCAAAGCCACAACTCCTGGGATTTCTTCTAGCGGCCCCTATGATGAGCCGTCTCCCGTGAGCTCCCCGTACCGAACAATAAATTTACGACTTCGGTGAGCTTATCGCTCGCAGTGGAATCACCCAAATGGGTTACTCTCCACCTAAGGCGCAATGCTCCAAATTAAACATTCAAGCAAATACATGATCCTACTCAATGTCTACATGACTAACTCAGATCCCGAGTCCTCACCGACTCTCTCACACTCGCCTCAAGCCTCCCGTGATGAGAATTATTGTTCGTTAAGTGGACAACTCTCCGATGTGTATATATCAATCAGCCGCCTCCGACGACATGGCGTTATTCGCTTGTGGACTACCCTCCGCGAATATCAATCAAGCCGCCTCCGACGATCGATATTTTTAATTTGGACTACCCTCTCGATAATTAATATTTTTAGACAACCCTCCGAACCATTTTCTGTGACTGCCTCATACACTAACTCCTATAAATCCTAGGATGTTCCAAAGGTATACGAATGATGTATGCCATTTCCATTATAGTCTAATTCATAAGCAAATATATGTTACGCATATATTTATAAAACATTCAATTCACACAATCATGTCCTGTAAATTCTCATTCATACATCAAAATTAGCTCACTTGGGCTAATGATCATACAAGAGCAATTCCACTTGAATCACTCAACCAAACACATATTTTCACAAAAATTATTTTGTGATCATCGCTTCGTGAACAAGAAAACCCCTCGACATCGCTCCTATCAAAACCCAAATTATCGGTTCACTTTGTGAACCCGTATTTCTCGACCGGCTCCGGCCTCATACACATCAAAATACAATCCATGGCATGAATCACACCATCAGCCACCCAAATAGTCCGTGAGCAGTCACGGACTATAAATTTGGGTTCCATAAATCCAAACAATTCGGTCCCAAGTTTTGGGACCGATCAAACGGCCCATCACGGCCTCAACCAACTCAAGCATCAACATAGTTCTTAAACAAAGAATAAACCCAAATAGGGAGAAACCCCTACCTCAAGGATTTTGTCTAAACTCCTTAAATCCGGTATCCACGCGAAGCCCTTCCTGTGTAGAGCAGCTTTTCTTCTTGCCCCGAAGACTGCCGACGGTCGGATCGTTCAGAAATCTAAAGAGAAGGAAGACACTCTCTCTCTAAAAATGAGATCCAGCTTCCTCTGCAAGATTTCCCTTTTTCCTCCCTCTCCACGTTTTCCTTTTTCCTTTTTCAATGTGGGAGATAACACTATTCACTTTTGTCCTTTTCTAACTTAAACAAATACATTAATGCCAACTATGTCCTTCTTTCTCCCGCTTTTGATATCTCCCGCACTATTCTGGCCGTCCATTTCATCATTTCTCTACTCATGCTACTTAGGCACATCAGTATCGTGTTACATGTGACTTTCGGCTCCCATTGAAAACCGCTTACTAGCACTAACTCGATGCTCAGAAAACGTGCAAACTCCTAATCGCCCCTTAATTTTACGAAATTTTACGTACTGGCTAGATTTTACGAGACGATTCCAACGGTGCAATCCGTTTTGTCATCCGAGATCTAGAGAATAAATTACGGATTTTTAACCGAAATTAACAATTTTATAATCTAAATTACGATTTTGCCATTTTTCCAGAAATTGGAATTTCTCGGGTCTTACAAATTGTCATCTCAAGAATCTATAAATTCCCAAAATGCTCAAATCCATATGTGGGGGAATAAGTAGATTATTTGACGAGAAACAAATCCCCTTAAAACATGTTCGAAGAAAATGGTAAGTCCATATGATCAAACTCATATCAATATCTAAGCACATCGCATTTGTAGCACCCCATTCCGATCCGAATTCAATTACAAGTGATTCGAACCGATTCTGACGCTCATAATTCTTTTATTTACTTTTCATTTATTTGTTTTTTTTTTTGTAAAAGTGTCGCAACCCGAATCCCCAGCCCGACCCAAAGGGCGGATCCGAACTTAAGCCCGGTTTACTCCGACCATTTTCATTTATCTTATCAAAACATTTTATTTATGTCATTTCGTTTTAGGGTTTTCAATTACGGGGAATCATTTCAAATGGAAGGCCCATAAACATTTACTCTTATACAATTCGTTTACAAAATTGCGTATCATGCCTTTACAAAATGATATACAAAACACCATTTCAGAGATTAACTCTTTTATTCACAAAATATCACAAGTTCAAAAGAACTGATATGCATATGACGAGGTATATACTTAAACGCCGCAACTTTCTCTATGACTCTGCGCTTCTTAATTTGTCTTTTTTCTTGTTTACTTGAAACCTGCCTTCATAGATAAAATCTACATGCTAAGCATTTTCATGCTTAGTGGTTTATACGCTCTATTCAAATTTTCACTTAACATGACATGCATTTATCATAAAACCATGCCTTTTATATCAAACTATACTCATGCTAATTCATTTTCACATGCTTCATTTTATTAAATCATTGATCATATCAAAAAACATGCATTTTCACATACAACCAATTTATTTAACTCAAATCATGAGATTCAAACATATACTCCCAAGGATGTATTTAGTTTACAAATCCCATTTACACTCATCAAAGTTTGTTATATCACTTTGTCTATACAATTCAAATTCATGAAGAATTTCATTCGGTGAATCCCGTCATTTTTGTCATTCGGTAATGTGCTTACACATTTAACAATTTCGGTCTCTCATCATGAAGGATGCCTATTGGTGCATCCCACCGCGGTCATTTGTGAAATTCCATATCGCCATCATGATCGGATGTCATCGCGCATCCCGCCAATCGACATTTTAACAATGTCATACACCATTATGACGAATGTCGATTGGTGCATCATGCCATGTGGGACATTGCACAAATTTCGGTTTGCCTTCATGATGGATGTCGATTGGTGCATCCCTCCACGTTCGTCGCCTTAAGAGATCATTCAATTCAAGATGTCAAGAATTAATCTAATTATTGTAAATCATTAATCATCAGATGTACTAATCATTCAAACATCTCAAGATCACATTTTTCAAATCCATATGCACTTTCGTGAATATCATTTCTCAAAGATACATCATCTCATATAACGCTTCGCATTTAGTTGAAAATCACTAAACACGGAAATAAGGATAGGGTCGTTGAACAAAAAACCGTTATCGGCTCTCGCTTTCCTTCGATCTCATTTAGGTTAGGTGATTCACCATTCAGTCAATAACAATTAACAACCACTTTAGTGGATAAACAATTATTATAGAGATGAAAGCAACGACAATTAATTCGCTTAATGGTTTTCGTTAAGATGATCAAGTTCCACATTCGCCACGAGATGCAAAGGTACTTAAGTTTTTCTCAACACATATCTATTTGAAACCTCATTAGTCATTTATTAGTGTTCCTCTACGTTCCGCACAAATTAGACTTCTGAAGCTGGGAAAACCGTAATTTATCCGTGAACGCATCTATGCCGCGGTAGCAATCGCCATGTCGAATGGGCTCGTCATGAAAACGCACTCCGACATCTGGCACTGGTTCACTCATGGCAGACCCACGCCTACGTGGTTCATCGCTGAAGATGGGTTCCCTACGCTGCAATATCCTGGCGGTCAGATTTTGTGCTGTTCGCACTTTTCCAAAATCTCAAAATCCTAAACAACAGTATGAATCACTCCCAATAACTTATTATCCTGAACCAAACCATGAGCAAAACCCATGATGGATTATAGTTTTTCTAACTCCAACATCAAATACAACTCTTCTGTGGTTTGGTTCTTACTCTTAAATCCTTTGAATCTTCACCAGGATGTACTGATCAATGAAACCGATATGATATAATTCCACCAAAATCACTTCTTCTTGCAAACCCTAGCTTTTCTCCTTCACACTTGCTCTCAAAACGTTTTACAATAAATAATAAATGTGCTCTTCTAAGACCACATTCGTCTTATTCCTCTTATTTTATGTAAGGCCATGTTCGCTTACACCCAAATTCCATTTATCATTTTTCTCCTTTTTGGTCTTCATTTCACTTTCATTTATCATTTAATTCACTTTAGCATTTAAGCTTATTCTATTCTTGACCCTTAAATCCTCATTTTACAAATTTTTAAATTTGCCCTTTTTCACTTGGGTTTATTTTCGAGTTCAATCAATTTCTCATTTTAGCATATAATATTTAATCATATGCTCACATATTCATTTCACTTTCATTAATTAACAATTTATCGCTTCCCGAAACCCAAGTTTGGCCCACTATACCATAAAAATATATACACAAAAATTATTATAAAATTTAGGAGAGATTTTTGGAAGCAGCAAGATTTGGAGACCAAAGGAGGGAACACTAGACCCAAGTGTGACCAAAGTGGCCCCAAAAGCTCCTAAATGCATCCACGTGTAGGATAAGGAATCCTAAAAAAATATCTAAGCTCAACCTATAAAGTCAGTAAGGTATTTAAAAAATAGAAGATCTGAAAGATAGTCCTGTTGGCAAAGGCTCTCAAGACTAAGTGACGTGAGCTCACAACTCTCAATGTAGCGACCCCCGAGCCCGACCCGACTCCTCGCACTCCAATTGTAATTCGACCCACCTGCGATGGATTTGATCAAACCCGGATACCCTACAAGCCATTAATCAAATCCATTAATCAACATACTTTACTAACATAAACGTTGCTTCAAATCTTATATGAAGTTATTTCAGAATTAAAGCCCATAAACATTTACAAATTCAATGCAATCTTTACAAAAATTATGACATTTAATCAAAATGGTATTTATGTCGCATAACATAATATCGGTAAAATCAGACCAAATATAGGTACAAAATAATTTCGAGTTAAACTCCTTTGTTACAAACAATGTCATGCTTAAAAATTGTGAGGATGCATGTGACTATAGTACCCAGCGAACTTTCCGAATGACTCGAGTTCTCTAATTGGTCCACTTTCAATCAATCGCTCATCAACACATCACTTGACCTACGCATTGATAAAACAATATGCTAAACATTTCATGCTTAATGAGGTTCTATATAGTTCTCTATTCCATTTCGTAGCTTCAATATGAATCATGTATTTTATCAAAAATAATACCTTTATACAATATCTATGTATAATGTAAAGATACTTATACAAATACACTTCTTTTAATATCATTTTTTCTATTTATATACATTTAATATGACTATAAAGTCAATATTCAATTTACAGATTCAATCAGAACTGCCCTATTTGTCATTCAAGAGTACGTGATTTCACATTCAATATTACAAATCTCTACACTATAGAAGTCAACATTCAAGACAATCTAATTGGTGAATCTCATCCCGCTTGTCATTCAAGAGTACGTGGGATTTCATATTCATTACACCCTCACATGTGACTATAAATGACATTCACGACATATTCCACCAGAATCTGCGCCTGCTTTCATTCATTCAGTAGCAATGTGATTTACATTCAACAAATATGAAGTTACCTTCATGACGAATTCAAAGTTGATGAATTCTCATTGGTGTTAATGGTTCAGCATCAACACACTTCAAATCAGAATTTACTCACATACAAGAAAATCACTTATACTAAACACGCACATGCAAGATATTTGACAAACATTTCGAATACTAATAATCAAATCAATATATATATATATATATATATATATATATATATATATATATATATATATATATATATATATATATATATATATATATATATATATATATATATATATATACACACATTATTTCAAAAAAATAGAATTTGAATGATATATATATATATATATATACACACACATTTCCTACAAATGAACTTGGAAATGAGAATTGAAATATGTATAGAGGAATGGAATACACAGAGGAACTCAGAACAAAGAATAAACCAATTTATCGATCCCTTGACTCTTTCGACATAACAATTTAGGTCAGCATCTTCAATTGTACGAATAAATACAAATTCACAGTAATGACACGTTTTTTCATTTAGCTTCATTCTTATTCAAATTTCATTAGTCATTTATTAGGTCTAAACAATCAAGGTATGAATACGAGACTTCTAACAAAATCCAGCACCCTTTCTCTCTCAATCGTGGAATAGTGTTCACGGGCGACGAGCTCACACGTACCCGAGGGTGCCTCAAGACCTCACCACACAGATAATCCCACGCCGCAAATGTAGATCTGCAGAAACATGGGCGGTTCCCTACGCCAGGGCGTAGGAACTGCCACCAAATTTAGTCTTTGCAATTTTTCTCCGTAATCACCAATCCAAATGAACCTAGAAACGTAACGCCCCAGCTCCTGCAATTTGGCATAATAATTTTATTATATATTCTTGTATGAATTTGAGCTAAATCCTTTCGGTTTTTCCCGGAAAATTGATGAATTGGACAAGTTATAAATGATAAATTTAGTGAACCCTAACAAGTATCAGAACAAGGATAAAATTGAAATTTGCCATAAGGGATATAAAAACACAAAGGAGTAAGAGATGGGCCAGAATAGAAATAAATGTTGATTGAAATAAGAGAAATGAGGGGTTAAATTAGAATATTATGATAAGTTGCTGGTAAAAGAAAAGGAGTCTAAGATCCAGAATGCAAAAATGAAAAACTAAAACAAAAATGGATTTTTGTTTTGGCCAAACATGGCCTTAACAAAACATGGATAAGAGCTGAAATTTGTCTCATTTGAGGCCAAACCCAGAGAGAGCGAGGGAAAAGCAGAGAAGAAGAGGGAGAGAAGAGGAAGAACATAAGAGAGTAAAGAAGATCAAAAAAGGTATGTTTTCAACTGGGATAAAGTGTATTATTTTGATTTCCTAAGTCTCGGGGTTTGGAGAATTCTCCTTGTCTAGGCTTCTGAAAGATCACACAACCCCTTAACTTGCTTCAGGTTAGCGGGTAAACCCTAATGCACAAGAAAACATGAAATCCTCCTTTCTCGATGTTGGATTTACTAGCTAATTGCAAAGGCAAAGGGGTCAAGTTGAACAAACTCACCTCAGATTTGGTATATGTATGGGTTACACCCATAGTTTAGTTATTTTAGAGAAAATCATGAAAGGTTTTGATGAGATATGTATTGAATGATAATTGAAAGAGATATAAGAGAATTTGAGTGGTCTCAACTATGGTTATGAGTATATTAGGCTGACTTGGATATCAACATATGGAAAATGGGAGAAAATACATTCGGCATTGCACATGTACCGGTACACCTCGAATATGTACCGGTACACCTTTCTGTTGTATCGAATAATGACTGCACACCTTGAATATGTACCTAAGACACCCCTCACTGGGTTTTCCTATTTTCGACTGCCAGATTAGCCATAACTTGCTCTATTTCTTATCCAATTTGAGTGATTCAAGTGGCCAATTAAAATAAAACTCAAGGAAAACCAAACATAAAAGAGATAGACATTGTCGGGCTCCTGACTCTATGGTCTAAATTCACTCAAAGTGGGGCCATGCAAAAGCCAATTCCCCGTATCATATTTGATCATAGAGTAGTCTGAGTGGTTTTGAACGTGAATCTCTGAAAGCCCTGTTCATTCGTGGATTTATTGGAGAGAGATGAACCCTAGCATCTTAGATTTAATTGATACAAAGACCTAGAGTCAAACATGAAGTTAAGACTCGAAAAATGAGTAATACAAACTGTCCCTAGTAATTCCAATTGATTAGTTTGGCATGAAAATGCCATAACTTTAGTTTGGATAACTTCATTTATCTGATCTGATACAAAGTAGACTCATAGAGGAATAAGAAATGAGACCAAGTCAAAATGTACCGTACTCGCCATTAGAGGGCAAAGCGACATTTAGGCAATTTATTGTTTGCATAACCACAAGAGTGAAGAATTTGTATTTAGATCAAAGCGCCAGAAGACGACAACCCGACTCCAGATTGATATTGAAAAGGAAAATCCAGAATCGATAATCGGGGTTTTGTTCTTTTTTGCTTCATCCTACCAAGTATTTTCATGGTTTACCACTAATCATGAATGAGTACATGAATGAGTATGTATAATTACGTAGATGAAGTATATCTTTTGAAAAGATAATGCCAATAGGGAATATGAATGATAATTAGAAAACCAATAAATGTGAATGATGATAAAGACGGATCATCAAACGGAATCCGTCATAAACATGAATTGAATAGATATCGAATCATCGGTAGACGTACCAATCGGTAACCGCCGCGATGGCGCATGGCATTGAATAAATGTCCCACTTGGCGATTCACCAATCGATCCGCTGCGACAGCGATATTAATTGATAACATGCGGTTGAAAATAAACAGATTCGGCATGATGGGAGATCACTAAGTGATACACGCATTAAAACAACGAGCATCCCATGATGGGAGACCATTGCGATAACACACGGTCGATGCACCAAACGGCATCCGTCATGATGGGGAGATAGAATTGCTAAATGGCAAGCACATTACCAAATGATAATGAGGGCGGGATTCATCAAAACGTAACTCGCTAAATCAGAATCAATAACATGCTTAAATAAACAACATCGACGAGTAATGGGATTTTTAAGGAATATGCTTGGTCCTCATGAATTGAATTGTGAATGAATTGTTGTATCATCAAAATGCATGATATGAATGGTAAATGATTTGTATATCGAAAGCATGAGTATATGTTGATATATTAAGCATAGTTTAATGATAAATGCATCTTAGAGTTAAATTGAATATTGGAATAGGCGTATAATAGAGCCACTTGCGTAGAAAATTCTTAAAAATAAAAATACGCTCTAAAACTACTCTAAGATACAGTAAAAATAAAAATCTGCGGCAAAAACTAAGAAAATGTTTGGGAGAGAAAACCCATGAGAGAGAAAATCAGTTTTTAGCTTCAGTCTTTAATACGAACCTTAGTGAGAAATGCGGATCTACGTGTACTGACAGAAAAATCTTGATAGAAATAAAATCTGCTAAAAAATTACTCTAAGATCTAAAACAAATCAAAATCTGCAGAAAAACTGGAAAAATGGGCAGTCTAGAGAGAGAAACCCAATGAGAGAGGCTCTCGTCCTCCTTTGCCTCTTTTACCTAAAAAGCAGTATATATATGGTCTGGGTGAAATGGGCTGCGAAATTGGGTCAAAGAAAACTCAATTTTCGGCCTTTTTCGGGTTCTTTGCAGCGTTTACGGTCACGACACGGTCGCGACATCAATTACAGTCGCGACACTTGTCGAGTTCGCGACATCGGTTGTTCTAGATTGCTTCTTATGTCGGCGACGTCGGTTCGCGACATCGATTCCTTAGTTTAGCTTCTTATGGCCGGCGACATCGGTTCAGCGACTTTATCGAGATTCCTTTAGTTGCTTCTTATGTGCGACATCGGTTCGCGTGACTTGTCAGTGATCCTTTGGTTGCTTCTTAT